>CACKRE030005185.1:32504-48049 GCA_902602495.3 Ectocarpus sp. CCAP 1310/34
ATATCCCTTCCCGCCTTTTCAACCCATCTCCTACGCCCCAGTACAGCTACCGTCCATTCCTCTCTATTCCATGCCTCAAACATCTCCCTGTACGTTCCATCTATTTTTCCCAGCTCAGTCACGTACACTTCCCTCTCCTTCTTGTACAACGGACATTCCGCGACTACATGAACACGGTCTTCGCATTCGAAGCCGCAATCACATTTGAACTCGTCGTCTTCCTCGTCTACCGTCCTATGTCTTCGTCGACGTTCTCGAAGGCCTATGTCCCCGGTCCTGAATTTGACCTTAAGCTTTGTTCCTGCATCCATTGGTCCATGTAGGTAGTCCTTGAACCCTATTCCTTCCTTCAACATTCCGTACATTTCTAGACCCTCCTTATCCTTAAATTCTTTCCTTAGATTATGTTCTTCTCTGTCGGCACAAGCAATAGATATCTTCTCCTAGAACACCTTTGAACCCTTCGTCTCCAGCGTATCATCTTCGTCGATGTCGAGCCCCTTCCATACTACGTCCTCTACAACCTTGACCCATTCCGTGGGTTGTCTGCCCCTCTTTTTGTTTGCCCACTTCGCCTCCCATACAATTCTCGGCAACCTCTCCTCTCCCATCCCGCACATGCGATACTGCCAGGTCAGCTTCCTCGCGTCTCTTCCCGACCGTAGGGATTGGATCCCCAATTCTGCCCTCACAGCTGCATTACTTGTGCGCTTGGAGCATCCTAGGATCATTTTCGCTGCTCACATCTGCGCCGCCTCGATTTCTTTCACTACCTTCTTATTTCCTTCCCATACTTCTCCGGCGTACTCTAGCGGCGGTACGATTACGCTCTTCAAAACCGTCAATTTGATGCGTGTATCGAGGTGCCGGTTTGCGAGTATTGGGTGCAGCTTCCCTGCTCGTGCTTTGCCCTTTTCCGCTACCTTGGACATGTGTGCATTCCACGAGCAGTCTTTTGCGATCTCTACTCCGAGGTATGTGTACTGGTCCACTACTGCAATCTCCTCGATCCCCCACTTCCATTTTTATTTTATTTTCTCCCATCATTGGACTCTGTCGTCTGTCCCTCTGGCCCGTATCCTCCACTTTTACCAGCTAGACGACCCAACTGGGGTCACATAGGAGGGGGGGGCTGGACCCCTTCCTGCGGTTCCTGCCGGAGGTATTTTTACCGCGAGAAGGGTACAGCAATCCCTTCCTTGGCGACTTACGAAGTCGATTGTGGTTTACTATAATAACAACGAGCTTTGCAGCGCGTCGCTTTCATCCTAGACCAGGATTTATTCAGTGAGAAAAAAATTCACTCTGCCGGGACTCGAACCCATGACCTAGCCCTTAGCAGGCAGCGAGGTTACCCAATAGACCACCGGGGCGATCTATGTTATACTGGTTCCTCCTTGTTCTCGTTGCATAGGGGGGCGGGGGAGGGGAGGATTTCAAAACACCCCCGCGTACAGGTACACCATCGTGACGCATCCGCTAAAACCCAAGACCGAGGGAAGAGCAATCAAACACTCACCGTCGTGTCACCCTACCTTCAGATGAAATCGACTACCTATTGAATATGACGACAATAGAGTGATGGTGACCCGTCCGTTGCGAGGACAATTCCAAGCACATTGGAGCTGTTGAAGTACTTGCATCTTGCGACAGCTGCACCTTGAGTGCTCTGTGTTTTGAAACATCCCACAACACTCCGAGTGCTCCGCGTTTTTGAAACATCCTCCCGACACTACTCCCTCAATCAACACGTCATTCCCATCGTGCTGCTGTTATGCCGAAGACATCAACGAAAGCACAAGCGTGACCTCTCACCGTCAAGGATTATTTCTGATGACACGGTTCCCGGAGGAAGAAGGTTGAGCTTCAGGGCGCAGTCCTTCCCGCTCCTGCGAAAAGAAAGGAAACGGTTGGCACACCGAGCAAGGTAGAAAATGACGAAACACTGGCGGGTAGACAGAATAACGGTAGGAGCACACTCGGGGTATAGTGGCGTGGTGAAGGACAGTAGCGCGTGCGGTTTCGACGAGTCAAAGACCCAGCGTAGTCGCAAAACTACTACCACCAACAAGAGCCATCAGCACCTGCAAGTCCTACCCAAGACATATGGCAAGCTAGCGTCGACAGAAGAACGGTAGGAGCACAGCCTGGGCGTGGCGTGGTGAGCAGTGGTCAGTAGCGTGTGCGATCTCAACGAGACAAAGAGCACCGCACGAAGCCCTATGTGAAGATCATTCGGAGTCGCAAAAACCACGACCAACAGCCATCGACACCTGCACCACTACTCCATCCTACGAAGATGTTGTAACAAGCTATTCACGACAACAAATAGAGGACTATAAGTTGCTTACCTGTTACCCATTCCGATGAAGAAGTCGACCTCATCTCCGACGTTAATGTTGGGAGGGGCCTCGGTGAGGTGAAAGAACAGATCGCCGGGCCTGTCCATGCAGCGAACGAAGCCGAACGACTCCTTAATGGAACACACTCGCCCCTGCTCTCTCTCACCGCCGGCTTCGGGCCTGCGAGCGAGACGAATGGGCGGGCGTTTCAGACGACGCATCAGTGAGCGGTGACGTTTGTGCAAACGACGTATTTAGTGCAAGCTTGGGGGGAGTCAACAACCGCGCTTTTGAGCGGCTGAAGAATGGATTCATCCTGGGGATTCATACCGCACGCGAGAACACGATGCTCACCACATCTTTCTTCTCTGTGCTTCTTCGAAACATCATGTCCGATACTTGTGGATTAACTCTCACCTCTGGTTTTGTTGGCCGTGACGCTGCTGCGCGTTGTAGCCACCACCACCGCCGCCGCCGCTCCTCCCACTTAGCGCCTGCGCGTGCTTCTGCCAGCGCTCACCGCCTCCGCCAACACCCCCGCCCCCCTCTCCCCCCTCCCTAGCATCCCCGGCGGCTGCGCCTGGGGTAGGCCAGTTTTGTTGTTGCACCGACTGACCGGCGAAGGAGTTGTCGTTCTGGTAGTCCCTGTAACCACCACCACCACGGGCGTTGTCCCTGTAGCACGGTCCGGTATGGTAGAATAACCGTGGTGAGGCGAGAAATCGAGGCACCGAGTACGGACGACGACGAGGGAAGTGGGGATTGCAATGCCATCAACGGCTTTGTTACCCGAGCCAACGATCCGTTCAAGAGGAGGAGGGGGGACGGAGTACACACAAGGGATGGGACGTGCTCGCCTCACATGGGGATGGGGGATGGGTGATTTGCTGGCTTAAGCGTAGAGGGCAAGCTTGGGTCAAAGCGGACAAATAACGAAAACCCGTTGTTTACTCAAGCTGATTCAACACGTTTGACATGGGTGGAACAAGTTGAATGAAGTATTGCCGTAGTGCTGGACGAGGACGAACTAAGGACAAGAAACGCGGGATCAATCGAACAACAAATATCACACGCACTGCTGCACTATATGTGTCCCAATACAGCCCCCTGTACGCACCCCACAGCAGTAGTAGTAGGACTCTTCTCGACCAGACCACAGCATCAAGTGCGCATCTTAAAGTGCATCATCACCGAGCGTATCTCACCGCCTCCCACCGCCGCCGCCATAGCGATCACCCCCTCCACCACCGTAGCTCCGCCCCCTCCCCCCGTCGCCCCTGTGGTCGCGCTGGTCGTGCTGGTAACCGCCTCTTTCCCGATAGCCACCTCCACCTCCACCTCCACCGTGGCTCCCCCGGCGCGGCTGTCGGGCGTTTCCATAGTCCGGGCATCGGCGTCGAGAAACGAGCTACGCTTAAGAGCTATAAAATTTGGTGTGTGCATGCGTGCTTGCGTGTGTCTCTGGTACTTAACCACAACAACTGGTTGACAACTGAGTAAGCGACAGTCTTGAAAGGAAAGTCTCGATGAAAGGAAAAAACAAGGACGGCATCTAGACGACGGAGCCCCCCTTCTTCTGTCGGGAGGTGTGTAGTAGGGGCTACAAACTAAATATGCTGTGACTACTTGCCAATGCATGTACCTGTTGGGAAGTGTTGTCGTACATGTCGTTCTGCCATCGACCTCCACCTCCGCCGGCGTCGCTCTGCTGGTCGTGCTGGCTGTAAGCGATGCATGAGAAGGCGAGACGGGCGAGAACAACTTGAGTCACATCGCTTGGGGGAAACCGAGCAAATCCTTGGTATCTAGCATACGTCGAATACGGTCACCAACTTCACAAAGAGGTCTTCAACCACAAAGCAGGCCGCTGCTCGCCGGATGATGATTGTCCGTTGGGCCAGACAGGTCTTGGAAGGCCATGCCGAGCACTCTACGTGTTCGTCTGCCGTAGCTCCTTATCAAGAAGTACAATTTACAAGCCCAGTCACAGAATACAGCCCTTGAGGGGCACCGGGTAAACATGGATCTATCGCCAACCAGAGAGTGAAGACCACACGACGGAAATGTTTCAGCTGGTGGACGTTTTCATCAAAAGCTATCGGACAACGACGTTCTGCAGCAACCTTCGCGCCCTTCAAACTCTCAAACGCACACGATCCGTGCGCTGGACTGGCAATATGCCATGCACATCTATCTGAGGGGCTGCAGGCCCCTGCTCACCGATCACAGCGATTACCGCCCGCCCTTCCTCCTCCGCCATCACCAGAGCCATAATCCCCACCGCCTCCGTTGCTACGTCTATCCATGGCTGCTACAGGGATGTCGCTGCTGTTGTGCCGTGCTACTGCTGCTGTGGATTGGCGATCCTGCGCTTGCCTGCACGTCTCCTCCTTGTCCCGGAGGTTAAACGCCGCAATCACGACCCTACTGCGTCTTTCTGTACCGATGCGAGGCGCAAATACACCTACGGACGTCTACGATACTTGAGAGGACTTGGTGCAAGGTTGGGATGAGGCTCTCTCCGTCGAGAAACCTGCCAGCTGCAACCTGCCAGAGAGCCGCGCAGAAGAGCAAAGGGGGGACGGCGAACCCAACGCCGCCGTAATATCCCTGTAGCTACAAACTACCCTTTTGATTTCGCGGGGCCCCCACCGTCAACAAAGCCAGGTGCACCACAACACCCCACAGTAGTCATTGCCACGCGAGCGCTGCACACCTTCAGCCGGCATTTCGTTATCGCTGGCGATTAGAACCCGCAAAGACAGCTTGTGGATCAGGTGTGCGCGCCAAAGCAACTCACGTGGCGATCTCAATGTTCATTTTCGTTTTAGAGTGTGCGGGAAATATGTGCTGCACCTGCAAGTGTGTCCTACCTGTTGCCGCTGGGGGTGCTTTGCTTTGTACGCTTCCTCTCCGCGGTGTCGGGCTACTTACCTGCGCCTACGCGGGAGACAGAGCGACGTCTGCCCCTGTACAGTATTGCCAAGGAGCAATGAAATTGACGCAGAAGGCAGAAACCAGGACATGGTATCTACCCGAGTTTTGCCGAGTCCACATAAATTATCATTTGAGAAGTAGACTGCGATGGAGGTACGCTGCACCGACAGCACTATTCCTTTCAAACACCTTCCTCCTCCCTTTCCACCCCGTCCTCCCGGCCGTCTGGTGCGTGTGCCACCTCGTAAGCTCGCATGTGGGCTTGTTTTCTTACGCCTGTAGGTCGGGGTCTCGATTGATTCAAACGGTTGTATTTCTCTTTCAGCACGAAAGGTGTCGGTGGGAGACCTTGATGACCAACACAGACAGGACATCGCTCACTTGCCGCTGTTCCAGCAATACAGCGTAACGAGTCCTCACAGCGCGTCTGTTCCACATGTGATGGTCTGATGATCTCTTCACTTTGGGTACGTCGTCCGCGACTCCGCCGTGTATTCTACGATACCACTCCCAGCACGAAACAATCTGCATGCCACAGATCCTCTCCGCAATCCTGACGATGCCACGCTCGGGCGATGACGAGGAGGAGTGGCGATGCTTGGGAGATGCACGAGGTATGTATTATAGGTAAAGTGTGAAGCACGCGCTTCTGTGTCTTGTCGCACCTCTCATATGGAGTACACCGAATGGTCTACGATTCAGCAGTTGATCGTCTTCCGTGAGTGCGGCTTCGACATGTCGGGTGCATGTGTAGACTAGTAGCGTTGATCGGCAGCCTATGCTGCATGGGGTGTAGCAATAACTAACTACGTGTGGCCGTCACTTTTCCCGCCCACGGCTGACTTATGCATGACTAGCCTTGGCACTGCCGTGGAGAACTGACGTTCAAGATATATGGCATAGTGAAGGACGTTCTTTAGATCGTTCTACGGAGGGTTGCATGGGGCCGCGGGTTCTGAGACTTTTCCGAAAGTGTTGGTTTACCGAGTAAGTTCTCATGGAAGTGTTGTCTTCTGCGGAACGTTCTGAAGAACACGAATCAAGAGCAGCATGAAGAACAGCAGTGCCAAGAACATCTCCAAGAACGGTCCTCTGTTTCCACGAGCTGTTGTATGCATACACGATACAATACAACAACCAAAGTCCCTCCGATAGCTCGAGGACCCTGATGTCGCCAACGGTTCTCGGGTTCCGCGAACGTTCCTTCAAACCGACCACGTTGACGAGAAGTTACCGCACCCGCCACTATACACACGACACCGGTCGCCCCGGTGGTCTAGTGGGTAGCCTCGCAGCCTGCTAAGGGCCAGGTCATGGGTTCGAGTCCCGGCAGGGAGAGTTTTTTTCTCACTAAGTAAATCCTGGTCTAGGATGAAAGCGACGCGCTGCAAAGCTCGTTTGTTAGTAAACCATAATCGACTTCGTAAGTCGCGAGGGAAGGGATTGCTGTACCCTTCTCGCGATAAAAATACCTCAGGCATGAACCGCAGGAGGGGGTCCAACCCCCCCCTCCTATGTGACCCNGAGAAACAAAAACAAAAACAAAAAACAACACGCCTAGTCGCCAACAACAATAACAACAACAAATAATAATAATAATAATAATAATAATAATAATAATAATAATAATAATAATAATAATAATAAATACTCGCAGAGGATGAAACCGTCGGAGCCTCGAGAAGGAGAAGAAATGAAACACGAACCCGAACGCGGGGTCCTCAAGGTGGCGCTAGCGCCAACAACAGCAGTGCTGCCAACGGTAGGAGTGGCCGCGCGGCGCGGTTCTCCGCAGCGCGTCTTCCGCGGAACGCGGCCCGATCAAGCTCGAGGTCCTCCGCCGAGAGCAGTCAGAACAGCAGTTCGGGAGCGGTGACGACGAAGGAAGGGCAAGGCCGGTGCCAGAGCGGAGGAGGCGCTGCTGCTGGTGTCGTCGGCAGCTCCGCCGCCTCCAAGTCATCGCGAAGCGAGAACGACGATGGAACACCGGAGGCGGGTGAGAGGTGCAAGAAAAGGAAGAGCACGAGGAAAGTTCCGGGAATTTTCGGGATTCCCGTTGCCTGGAATGTGGAGGACTGCGACTACGATGACTCTGAGGATGAAAGCTACACACAGCAGTCTGGAGGCTCCGGACCACCGACCGTTGGAGCCACTGCATTTGCCGCCAAGTACGGCCAGATACTTGTGGGGTTTCGGAGAGAGCTAGGGGTTCGCCTGACTGCTACGAAGAGGATCTATTCCTTGCAGCAGTTTTATTGTTCGCTTTTTTGGAGGTTTTCAATCCAGCACGCCTGTGGGCAGACCTGAAACATATGCTCGCGCCTGTACACGGTAGTGCTACCGTAGACTTAAAAAAATTGGCCTAAAAAAAAACTCCCCGGCGTAGTTACGACGATGTGACGCGTCACATGGCCGCCCTTGTGCTTCTACCAGGTGTACAAAAACACGGGGTTCAACATCGGTTTCCTCAGCGACACGTTCAAGGGTAGTGAGAGGGGGGCGGCGGCGAGGGACCGACTGGATGGCAGAACTGTCTGCCGACGTGGTGCTCCACGGAATCATTCGGTGAGCGAGGTTCTAACTACTGCTGTACCTAAAAAATACAACACGAAACGTCGTCGGGAGGTGACAGGCGCTTGAAAACCTCTGGAAGAGTTGGTAGAGGGCATTGAAGGGATGCATGGCCCTTCCGGTTTGTCCCCGTGTTGCCCGAATCCACAACGCCGGGGGCCGCTCAAGCAATACGTCGTCGGCTAGAGCATCACTCCGTGCAAGAGACTGCGACCAGATTATGCACGCCAACGTCGAAACAGAACGTGAAATAAACTTTCAAGAGTTGGAAGCTTTGCTCCGACTGCCACTGAGATGCTTCGTCAGTGAACAACCAAAGGACTAGGGTAAGCAGCGATACAATACTTCCTTCCCACCCCCCTGCGTAATTGTAGGCCGTACCTGTGCTCCACTTCCAAGTGCGCGCTCCAGCGGACTTGCAATCAGATGCGCCGCCTTTTGGACTCGCCAGACGCTTGGGAGACCCTGGACTTGCGAGCGCATATTATCGGCAGGCGCACCATGAAGTCTGGTCGTCAGTCCATTCTGAGCCGGCAGCCCCTCTTTTTTTTAGCACGCAGCGTTGTGCAGCAGGTAGGATAATGTGCTCTATTAGCGTGGGGGAACTGGCAATATGTGTGACGTGCGGAGTGGGGCACGCACACTGTGCCGAGAAGCGTTGTATCGTTGTTTTTTTTCTTGTCTCTTTACTCCCATCAAAGCGCCAACTTTTGTCGCCGACCACAGCGCTATACTGCGTCGCCCGGTAATGCCACTGATGTGGCATGAGGCAGATAACGAGTCCCAACTCCATCGATTCCCTCTGATGCGAATTACCCGGTCCCGTCTTTCAATACCACTGTCGTTCCAAAAAAAACAGCCGCGTTTCTCGCTGCTGAAGACGGTGGACATGCAAGGCCTCAATCTTGGAGCTATGGGATCAACGCCCGACCTGCTGGTGACGTTGTTCGAGAGCTGTCGCCACATCACCACCCTCAACCTCTGGAAGACCTACGTCGAGGTTGGTTTTGAAAGGGGTATTGCTGTATGACTCGAGCTGTTGACGACTTGGGTGGGATTGATTGGCGTGGTTCATGGCTGGTGTGCGACGGCGATTTGTACGATTGTGTGTTGAGGTTGCCAGTGATTAGGACCCTTCCAGTGCCTCAACCAAAATTACCAATCTTCGGAGAAGCCCTCTCCCGGGAATGCTATCCTGCAGTAAACAAGATCGGAAGCATACGGAAAATGGTGGGGCGGGCAGGTTGATTACTTCGTCAGATACCTTGTTTGATTAGCTCGTGCCCATCAAGCTCTTTGTTTCACTGTCAATCATGCCGAGTTCCTCAACATGGGTCTACTGATGTGATACGGCTTGTTGTCGATGGTTGATCTCTGTTTTCAGGACGAGAGATTGCCGCAGCCGCAATTCTCGGTGGAGACCGTTATCGCGCAGCACCTCCCAGGTACAGCAGTTTGTTCTACGTCCATACATTGCTCTGCAGAATGGCCACCCTACGCGGCACAATTGGGGCCCGGTACCCTGTGTTCGAAAGACCTACTTCTCGTAAAACTGCCTGCACTCGTCCTAGAAGTACCCGCTGCTTGTTAATAGCGGCAATCAACTCGCTCAAGGGAATGGGTTGATCCTCTTGATTGTTCTCATGCCATGGGTGCTCTCTAGCATCGTCTCTCGCCGTGTTTCTGCTTTGTTTATGGGGGCGTATATTGTTGCCATACACCTTTTCATCCTGTCTCTATTGTTAGAAGGTGATTGGTTGAAACCCGCTGTTGTTCTTTGAATTCTATTTTGGTCTCCTCTCGCGTACTGTAGGAGTGCGCCACTTGGCGCTGGAGGTGGATGATTCCAACCGGGGGCTGAAGGTGCTTCTCGAAGGCTGCACCAGACTGAAAAGCCTCCACATTGGCAGCAGGTGCTTGTTTTGTGTTTGTGTGTTTCATGTCGCACTAGTCTCCCCTCAATGCATGCTTGCCTCCCTGCTTTTGCAGAGTGTCGCTTGCTGGAACATCCTGTAGGTGAAAGACTAGTTACCCAATGCGTTTTTGATTCTGGGAAACATACATGTATTTTTTTCGTCTGGTGATGCAGGAGCAACCGGGCGGGAGACAGCATCAGCATGTACCCAAACGATCTCGGCATGAAGGCTTTTACGACGGTGGGGGCCCCGTATTTGGAGACCCTTACTCTTGTGGACAAGGTACGAGGAGAGTGTTACGGTTTGGTTTTTCAATATTTCCTTTGTTTGTTGTTGATGTACGTTTTGTATCACGGCCCATCCACGAGTCGATTACGAGTATTCGAACTGCTGTGTTCCGTCAACGTGAGCGATGTAAATGCTGCAAGCAAGCACTTATTCGTTTGGAGCCGAAGACAAACATTACTCGGACCACGACGACAAGGTGCCTGCCGACCGACTTACGCTTCGACCACCATGAAAAACGGCTGCAACAATCGATCCATCAGTTCAACATCGGCGCTGCCGGGCTGCGTTGTTTGCTCGACCCGTCTGCGTGCCCCCGGCTACGCAAGCTTACCCTCGTGAGAACCGGCCGCGTCAACAACCACTGCCTCAAGGTTTGCCCAATGCGCCGGCAGAGGGTAGCAGCAGTAGTTCGGGGCATTGTAGAGTTTTGCTGGCAGTCTCTCGCCACTTTGTTTGTGCTGACCTCTTGGTTCGTCCTCGCCTTCATGCGTGTGCGTGATTGTGTGTGTTGCCTTTGTCGTTCGTCACGTAACTTGTTTTTACTGTAAATGATAAGACTACATTGTTTCTCCGGAATGAAACGACACGCGTCCCTCGAAACCGCATGTACCACGGGTCTTCTCGCTGTGGTGTGGACGGCATGCGGGAACGAAAGGTGAAGACCGCCATCGCCAACCGTAAGAGAGCATCCAAGACCCCAAAACCCCCGTCTCTAATTCAGATTTTCCCGACTTGCTCTTGTCTCCCGGCTACCCACAGGCCATCGCGCCGGCTATGGGTCGACTGACGTCTCTAACCCTGGACCAGTGCCTGGTAGACCCTTCCACGGTACAGTTCATCCTCGACAAATGCCCCGAGCTCACGAGCATAGTGGTCTCCACCCAGCACGGACTTCTCCAGCAGCCACAGGTAGAGGTACCATGCTAGTTGAGCGATGTCCATAGCGACGGGCAGATGGCTTCGTGGTTGCGTTTTTGGCCGACGGGTTCAATTCGACCTACAACGCTCAGCGCCATAGGAATAAGGACGTGCGGCGCCGTTGACCATGTATCCGATTTCGGACAAGCAGCCACTACGTCACTACTGCTGTTGTTGATGTTGCGTTGAAAATCGCCAATACGTGCTCATTGACACACACACACACACACACACACACACACACACACACACCGCAGGAGGGGGTCCAACCCCCCCCTCCCATGTGACCCCGGTTGGGTCGTCTAGCTGGTAGAAGTGGAGGATAGGGGCCAGATGGGCAGACGACAGAGTCCAATGATGGGAGAAAAACAAACAAACAAGACCTCTCTGCCATTCACTTCCGAATCTACACGGATGGTGCAATGATTTTCAGGGCGGCCGAGCCCTACTGGAATATCTCCTGGCTCAGGGTCCGTCAAAGCTATCAAAGATTGAGGTGCAACGGCTGTCAGCGAGAGGATCGGTCTTGGGAAATGTCCCTCATTGGCTGGTGCAAGACCCGGGGCTCTGCGCGACTGTCTTGGGCTGGAATAGTCCCCGCATTGTGCTTGGTCCGGCCGAGACGGTAGATGAACGTATTGCGCCCTTCATGGTAGGCCGGGATCAATGACCAGCCGAGCACCTGCTTGCTGTGAAGAGATGGACGGTTTACGGCCTCGTCCCTGTATATACTAAAGCGCCAAGGTGAATACGGCCCCGGCGGTTAAAGTTATACCCAAGACTACGTAACGGGCGGCGGCAAATCTGCTGTCCAGCTGTAGGGACAAGTGGTTGGGTGTGAACCGCGGCAGCCGTTGTTGTAGTTGTTGTTCCGCGGCCGTTCGTCGTTGGAGCATGGAGGGATGATGAATGTTGCAATCATGTCCATTAATGTGCTGATGAGCTGGTGGGACGAAAGTGATGTACATGTGGACGTTGATGGGGCGTAGAATGGAGGAAGTGCCTGCAGTTCTGTCTGGCGGTCGCTCCGTATCGCGATGTTGCTACACTATGTATTTGTCATGTCTCTGGGTGGGGATAGGTAGTGAGTCTACCAAGTAGCATTTTCCTTGAGGAGGTGGCCATGCGAATAATATCCTTTTGTTGTGCACAGAGTAACAAAGTACTAGTTGTAGCATAGAAAAGGTCCTGTTGTAGACAGGTGCGTTCCTGTTGCGTCCATGTGTAAGCATATGCACATATGTACGCACTGAAAAATTCCGTGGCAGGCGACGAAAAGGGGTGCACGGCGACTCTTCAAACTTGGCATCCCCCGGTCTAAGCTGTTACACATGGTAGTCGACAGGTGCCTGCCCTGGTTTGTGTTATACACTGCGCAGATCGAGTTCGAGTGTTCCATCACTCGTGTTGCGTTATTATTAGTTACAATGGGCATGATGATACGCCCAACTCTTCTTTTCGCGCACATGAGACGCGGGGAGGGGGGGGCTGCATGGATGGCCAAGGTTGTTCATCGCGTAGTAGGCAAGTCCAGATGCACGACGGACGGTGTTGTCGCTCTCCACACTAAGTACTGCTGTAACTGACTGTGTGAGGGTGAGGGCGAGGGTGTGTGTGTGTTTTCGTGCTATTTATTTATTCTGGGACAGTCTCCCCATTTTTCGTGGTGAGACGTGTACTACACTTTTCAGCGTATGTAGAGTACTTCGAAGTACTACACTTTTCAGTGTATTTTTTTGTACAACTACGACCATCCAGGGTCACACAGGAGTGGAGAACAGGGAAGGAGATGCAAATGATCAAAGGTCTCTTTCGTGTGTAGACTACAGCGAACCCACGGTATATCCGTTGGACGCATGGTGTACGTGCATATTGTACGTACATACACAACGGATCGGCAGACCACGAGTGATGAAGGAATCAAGACACAGGGGCGGTGCAAACGAGACACGAGACACGAGACGCTCGTGGCTGCTCCTCCTCCGCCTGCTGTACCTCACCTATGGATACTTCGGGAAATACAAAAATCTTACTTCATGACGCGTGTGTGTCACCCGGTCACGGGAAGATATGGGACGATGATGGTGGGGACGACGTGTGCGTTTTGTGTTTGCGGCAATTTTTTGTGGACGTTTTTTGCGTACGTACCACATGACCCCCCTCTCCCCTCGATCAACGCATATGACTCTATAAATACCAATGCCAAAGAGACAAATTCTTTGCCCCCGATCTAAACTCACGTATCGTGACGCCCAACTGCTGCCTGGCGACCCATTCATCTACCTACGCCTACCAAGTTCACCTGCGTCCCTCGTGAATACACTCCACCAGCACGGACATACACACGACGATGTTGCGTGGGACCGACCTCCTCCTGCTAGGGTGCTTGGCGTGGTGCGCTTTGTGTAGAGCCATCGGCGGAGAATACACACAGTTTGGAGATGACCCGAATCAGCAGCACGTCTCGCTCCAAGAGCTTACGGAGGAGGCGTCCAAAGTTGGAATGGAAGTAATTCACCCAGCGGAATGGATGCATTCTCGCCGGCGGCTTGAGTACACAGGTAGGTGGTGGGTGTGGGGCAGCAGCAGTCCGGTAGGCTATGAGCGGGAGAGGAGGTTCTGTGGTGGGCAGCTGCTGTCCGGATAGGAACGGTTTGATTTGCTGTGACAACGAGTTTGAGAGGACATGACGGCAAACTGCCGTTGTTGTTGCAAGCAGCTGTACTATTGTTTGTCTTGGCCAGCGAGCAATTGTGCTGGTCTGGTGATGGTCGCAATCAAGATTGGCGTTCACCACAACGGGACCGCGCCAAGGTTGGCCGTCTTTGCGAGCTGGTCTTTGCTCACGCTGTTTGGGTCGGAGTGTCAGCCTCACTACGCAACAACAACAGCGGATAAACTTGGATTGACCTTACGAATTGTGCGCATCTTTCCCGAATATGCGACGTGGTACTCCAGCAGCTCGTGCACGCGCACTGGACCGGCTGCCTCTAGCTTCTCCGTATGCCACCATACTGTCTCTCTCTACCGTCGTTCACAATGGCGGCGAACAGGCTACTAGCTCTGCAACGCGGGAGGTATCGCATCGTGCAGACGTGCTTCACCCTCCCCTTTTCTTTTGCTCACACATGAAACACTCCACGTCGGAATAGTGGCGAAGGTGGCTCTCTGATCCAAACCAGAGATTATTCTCGTTCTCAACCGCACACGGCACAAAACTACACCCACCGCCATGCATATACTGCCGTACTGCAGCCGTACGGAATCATACAAGAATCATATATATGTCGAGCATAGAAAGTGATAGACAACAGCTGCTTCACGGTGTGCGATATTCTGAAGGCGCAGTCTGCTCTTGCTGCTCTGCCCCCCGCGACCGGACCCGCGACGCCCGCCCCCCTGGTTCCTGATGTAGCACAGAGACATCCGCCCCGCGCAATTCAATCGTCCTGCACTCTCTCCTCGCGAAATGTTCGTGTTCCTATTTTGCGGCAGTGTACAGCCAACAAATCGGCGGTTTTTCAACGCTTTCTTCGGTCTTGTCCACCAACAGCAGTATCCACCGCTAGAAGGTGACCCCTACGTAGCTCTCCACATCCATCCATGGATTCATCCAATCACAATCACCCAATCGGATTCATCGCAACAACCACTGGGCTGCGGACCACATACAATATATATATCCGTTCGCAGTCCGGTACACCCTTGCCAATACGAAACTGCTGGATCCACCATAGACTGGTCAAGACCACCATGCTGTCATACAGCAGCAGCAGCACTAGTGTTATAGTAGCAGCAAGTAGTTTTCGAAGTTATTTTTTGTTTGTGGCGTTCGTCGGCTTAGTCAGCACGATTCAAATGTATTATAGATATCATGTATACTTAGTTTAAAATAACCATGTTTTGGATCAACCGCGCGCAACGCGGGCGTGTGGAGTGTGCGTACACTGATCCGTATTTCATCGCGCGTACAACACCATGTCATCATGTCATCATGTCATGTTGTAATGACGTGACGCCGGACGATGTTGCAAGGCGTTTGGTCACCAATAGCCAAATTTATGGTGGTGGGTGTTGGGGGCATTGCGTGTGTAACTCAACATAAGCCCACAAGTGACATGAAAAAATTACAACAAATACATACGTCAAAGTACACAGAGTACCACCGCCAGCGCGTGTGATATATTTGAGTGCCACAAGGTGCACGGTATTCCTACAACATATGTGCCTTCAAGGGATTGCTGCAACTACGCGTGGTTTTGTGTGTCGTAACCTCACAACAAGAACCACGTGGACATGTCACCATAGGGAATCGCAATTATTCGTCCTCGACACACGTAAGGGAGAGAGACCTGAGTCCTTTCAAAGCCCATCTCCACAGGCAACGAGACGTAGTCTTGCCCAGTTTGAAATCGCCTCTCCTGGCACAGCACTTCACTTAGGGTTATGGTTACTAATTTCACGTCCTTCGTCGGTGTACCAAGAATAAGAAGTACAACAGCAGATTGCCTTGGAAACCTATCCCCCCCCCCCCCCCCCCCCCCCCCCCCCCCCCCCCCCCCCCCCCCCCCCC
>CACKRE030005185.1:60192-77761 GCA_902602495.3 Ectocarpus sp. CCAP 1310/34
CACCCCCCCCCCCCCGCTCGGCAAGTCCTTGCCGTGCCCCTCCCAGCAACAAAAAACGCTGCCCCAACCCCGTCACCCACGCCACTACGCGAACGCCGGGGCTATGGCGGAACCGCGCCGCGTCGCCTCGAGGACAGCCTCAGCGGTTGAAGTGTAGTCCGCCGATACCACGCCGGCAGAGGCGCGTCGCTTGTGGCCGGCTGTTTGAGCAACAGCAAGCATCCCCCAGTGCAGGTTGGTGTGCGCGAGAGCCATCTTGATGCCCGCTCCCGTAGGGCCGGAGCACACCTGGAGCGCCCAGTGACAGCACAGGCGACGCGAAGGGATGGCGCAAAGGAGAATGGTGTTGTTGAATCACCGCCGTTGGGGTGGTCCAAATGAACGGAACGCCTTTCACAGGAAACAAAGATGCGCTGACACAACACGCAACTAAAAAGAAACCATGTGGAACACATCGCCAGCTTTGCCGTCATCTCCGGGAATTTTCTACTATGACATATATACTTGATCCATCCACCTGCCAACATCTCCCCAACTACTACTAGCTCTTTGTTCAACGCGCACTCGAGAGTGAGTGAACGTGCGTCGTATGCCCCCAACGCACCACTCGAATGCACCGGTTCGAAACCATCCCTTCTTCTGCCCGACGACCTCTCTAGCTTTTCATCCGACGGCGGGACACACCGCCCCCCTCTACAACTAACAACATGCTGTTGATTCCAACTCTGAAAAAGGCTCAGCGTAAGCCAAGGCGACGTAACGAATTCCAACCCACGAACCTACACCACAACGATCATTGCAAAAAAAAGTTAAACCCGCAGCTCGCAAACACGCAACACAATCGCGTGTGATCTCCCGCGTGGAGAGTGTTCTTCACCTGAACAGGCGTGAAGGCCGGGAGGAAAAACACCCCGCCCTCGCAAGCCTTGATCTCTCGATCGGTCTTGCTCTCGATCACGCGTCCCCCGTCCCCTCCCTCCAAGGCCACCATCACCACCGGCACGGGCATGGCCTCCAGCTCGTACCGCTCATTCGCAGGGACCTGGACAAAATTTCGCGTCGCACGAGACAACCATCGTCGTGTGATGTGAGGCATGTCTTGCAAGAGCGATATCGACGTCGAGGTACATGACAAGGACTAGGCGGACAAAGGCGTTGAAACCAGCTACCACCACGCGACCCGCCGATCGATTGGCCATGAAGACCCCCACACCATCCACGTGCATAAGACATCAGAATCGGACACCGTGTGTGTGTGTGTGTTTGTGTGCGACCAGAGAGCATGGCACCGACAAGGTTGTGCGGCGCGATCCGCTCCACAATCAAAGCTGCGTACAAGCGCACGCACCTGGAGGATCTGGATTTCGAAGTCGTTGATCGGCGGTGTGTAGCGCTTGCGACACGCGTCCACGGTTTCGGCGGGGAGCACCGCAGGAGCACCCATGTTGTACGTGAGCATCTCCACGAGAAGGTTAACGTCGCGGAACTTGGGCGTCAGGGCCGCTCGCACAACGTTGTTGGAGCACGCCATCACCTGCGTGCGGAGCAGCAGCAAAATCCTCCCGATATCAATGTGCCATTCGGAAAGCGTCTAAAACCACGAGGGGGGACTAGTTGAACACCCTTTTCCCACCGCGAGTAGCATTATGGATGTTACATGCAGGTGTCTGAAGCACAAACCAAGTGGATGAGAGTTCGTCATTGGTACTTGGGGGACAACTAAATGTTCCAAGTACTTGGTATCTCGCACGCAAGGCACGGTGGGTGAAGGACGTGAAGGACAACACGAAATAAAACGGCGCCATCCAAGCCAAGGTTAAGACTTCCGATCGTTGGCTGGCGACGAGTACATGGGGTTGGGTGGGAGGTGGAACGAGAGATAAGAAGCCACCAAACCAAGGCTCCTGGCGAGAATGAGTCAGCGCTCACACACACGACGGCCGCCACCGCATGTCCCTTTCCCACCAACTATTCCCGCGTTTCCTTCTCTCTCGTCAAGTCATCCGGGTTGCTTCTACACGAGCCAAAAAGGCATGCTGGCCAACTCTTTCGACGATTCTGCTCCGATAGGTCTGTTCTTCCCAGTGTCCAAACATGGGCAGAACCAACCGACTAGTAGGATAAGAGAGTGCACGGGGCGCGGGAATAGGTGGTGATGAGGAATGGTGTTGGTCGTGTGTGTGAGCGCTGCCTCTTTCCCCTCTTTCCCACAAATCGTGGTCTTTTGTGGCCTCGTGTCTCTTCTTTCACCATACTACACGACCCAACTTCTTCTCTTTTCGCCACGAGGCTTGGTTTTGTGGCCTCCTCTCGTCTCTACTTCCACACATGTTCCTCTTCTGACGGCTGACGATGCCGCACCTCAAGAATGTCACCGCGAAGGTAGGCGTGCGGCTCGTCCACGGTCATGAAGAACGCCAGGCCCGGCTTCAGCTGCAGCAGGTTGAGCATGAGCGGCATGAGGATGCCGAGGTCGCCCGGATACTCCTTCGATAGCCTTAGCATCACGCGCTGCGAGTCCGCGTCCTGTTGTACAGCAACGTGGCACGCATGCACGCAAAACGCGTCGGTTCCACCGGCACGGAAGAAGAGTGAGAAACCAACCCAACGCATGAATACGGATGCGTGGAGACAACAAGCACTGGGATAACACCACGATCGTCTACACACATACCAACACAGGATGACTTTGACTGCCCACGTTCGATGGTCTACAAACGGAACCAGAAAGACAAAAGCGGCTGTAGATGTGAATAGAGTAGGGGCCAATGCGAACCAACGGACACAGACAGCAACCGAAACATTCGAGTACGGCACACGAGCTGGGCAACAGGACACTGATAAAAGCGGGAGGGGGCAACGTGCCATCATTGTTCTTGGGGGGGGGGGGGTACTCATAGTCGTGCATGCCGTAGTCGTGAGACCATTGACCTCGCATCCCTACAAAGCCGGGACGGAGCACGCCGGTTCTCACCGGACCTAGGCTCTTACATCACCAAGCGCGAAGCGCCGTGAGATATTCGGCGAGTCGCATGAAGGGTGCGCTGCATCCTGCTAAGGGTGTTCGGCATCTTGTGCTTACTTCCTTGCGTACGGATGACAGCTGCGTATGAATTAATTTATTTTCTGGTGCTTTCACTTCCAGAGACAGTTGTAAGCACTGTGTAACTGCCTCGAGGGTGCTTGACCATATTGACACGACGTGGTGCGATCATCCCCCTTGTGCGGAGTGAGGTTCTCCACCCCGCACAACATGATCTACTCGACCACCATTCATGGTTACCGCCAACAAAAAAAAAACGGTAACCTGGTTGCCGAGTTCACGAAGTGAATTAGCTTGTTTTACAACGTCGTTGCCAAGCGACGAAAACCCAACCCAGATGGCAAACACCGGGGGGGGGGGGGTTCTTGGGGGGGAGGGTAACACCTTCATCAGTCTCACATTGATTGGATACATGACAATCTGCGGGAAAAAAACATGGGCTTCCATCCCAAGAACGTTTACCGGACACCGCCCGCGGACTCGTGTATCTACTGACAAAACCGGTGTCCCCAAATTCCGGCAAACACGGCGGTAGCACACTATAAGTTTATCCCACGACCTAACTACCGCGCACATAACCACCACCAGCTCTTTCCCGAAGATCATGACACTGTTCTAAAGCTCACCTCTCGCTGGAGCCGCGCCATGAGCCCGGCCGCCGCCTTGGGCCCCCCCCTGAAAGCTTTCCCGAAGATCTCCTCCGACTTATCCACGTCCGCGAGCACGTCCTCCGCGCGCTTTCTCTCCTCGGCTCCGGGAGGGGACGAAACGCTGGCATCGCAATCGGCTCCGTCCCTGGAGGGGCTTCCCACCGAAAAAGACGGCACGGTGCCCAGGGTAGGCGGAGGGGACGGGGCCTCGCCCTGCTCCCCCCCCTTGAAGACGTAGCCTCCCAGGTGCATGGAAGGGTTCTTGTTGAGCATCTTCTGCTCGTCGGGGTCGGCACCACCCTTGTCTTGTCCAGCGGCGGTTTTGGCCGCGAGGACTTCGCGCAGCGGCTCGGGCGCCTGGTCTACCTTGAGGCCGTTCATGGAGGCGGAGACGTCGTCCGGGGTCGCCTCGGCGGGGAAGTTTTTCTCGAGCCGGCTGACTAGGGCGGCCACCTAATGTCAAGGGGATTACGCAGCCAGGGGTGGGAGATGGGAGGGGGGAGGGGGTGCAGGGTCAAAACAAACTACACACAGAGGGCGGCCACCTAATGTCAAAGAAGTTATAGCATGGATACACAGCCAGGGTGGGGGCGGGGCAAGAAGGGGCCAAACAAACTGCACACTAGCTTGGAGCATCAGGGGTCAGCCAGGGGAACGAGAAAAGCACGAGGAGAACTGCTGATATTGCGCGCCAGGCAAGAGACACGAGCACAGCTGACTCGAACCGCTCGCGTGTTGCAAGGGTCGCGGGCAAACAACAGCAGGGGACAAAACATCACAAGACAAGGTGTTAAGTGCCGCGCTTCACGAGGTCCAGAGATATACTGCTTCGTCCCCGACGACCGAAACACAGCTCAAGAATGCCGTCACACGAGAGCGCCGAATTCAACACGGAACTTGAGGTGTACGTTGTGCGCATCGGCTGTACATGTAAGGCACTGCTGTGGCAATAACACGTGTCAGTATTCTGCAAGCAATATCCGTTCCTTCCAAGCGAAGCTATATAACACCGACTTCTGTCAGTGATTGCGACATGACTGCTGTAACCCTTCCTTCGCCTAAAAGTCGCTCAATGACTGAGCGGCGACTGCGACTTAACACTTCGTCCGTAGATCGCTTACACCTCTGAGCGGTCTATGCGTATCACCTAGTATAATCGAATCGCTCACAGCACGACTTCGTAACATGTTTCAAAGATTTTGACGACAAGTGCTTTGAACGTTTTCGTAAACGACGCTTGCCGCCCGGGCAAAAAAAAAAAAATCCTTAACCCGGTCGCTACGATCGCGGTGTGGTACAAGAGCAGACCAGTCACCAAATCAAACCACAAGAGAAACGAAGCAAGCAAGCAGGCAAGCATCATCCAAAAGACGCCAGCCAGCGCATTCTTGCTTTTCAACAAAACGCAAGATATTACCTGTGTGCGGACCACGTTCTTGTCGCACTTGACGAAAGACCCGAAGAGCTTCTTGACCGCCGACCGCTGCCTTTCGACGTCGTCCCCGGCCTTGCACACCGCCTTCAACGCACCGTACGAAACCATGCTGCGCAGCTCTGGACACACGTAACGGGGGGACGGGGACGGGGGTAAATTTAGACAGGGTAGTCAAGGGCACATGCACGGAGTGAGAGGGAACACGACCCAATGGGAACATCGGTGTGTCCCATCAGGGTGGTTATGATTCTTCAGGTCAGTGATGCTTCATGTCGAGGGTTCGGTTGGGGCTGAGAACCATGGATGGGTCACACGCCGCGGAAGAACGAAGAAGGCCAGAACTATACTTCTATTTAGCCAGCTGCAAGGGGGCAGCCATTGTTTTCTACTGATACTGATATGATACCCCACGGTCGCCTACACAGAAACACATAAAACAAACATATCACAGCGTGAAGAAAGCCACTATTTACACGTTCCGAACGACGGTACTACTTTGTAACGTCGTCGTAACATAGCGGTAGGGCAGTGAAACATCAACAGAACAGCCCGACCCCGGAACCTACCGGGGTAGGCGTGCAGGTTCCAGACGATTTCGTAGAACGGTCTGAATCCGCAGAGCCCCTCGAAGTCCGAGAGAGTCACTGCCATCTCGGGCTTGTGATTGTCGTCCTTGTACACGTCGGGTCTCTCGGCGTGCAGCCTTTCCGCCAAGCGCTGCGTACGCATACGACCATGCAATGAAACACAAATGGATTTAAATTTTCGTTGTCTAGTACGTAAGCAAAAACAGAGATACGATTGCAACAAAAAGAAGGAAAACAAGTTCCCACGAAGAGGTTTGAGAACCATCCAAAAAACTCGAAAACAATGCTTCCTTTCTGCTTTTACGCACGACCGCCTTCGTTCCCGTCATCCACGCCTGCAGTCCGCTCCCAAAATGTATGTGATTGCGATAAGGACGTTATCATAGAGATCCGAGCCTCTCTCGGAGTTACGTTCCGATGGCTCCCATATCTGTGTGGGTGTCCTGCAATTCCTCAAGGTGTGTGCAATGCCTTTGGCCTTTACTAGCAAGGAAAACGCGTTAAGCTCTTGTACCGCAGCGGAGCAGTACAGCATGTGCTGATACAACAGCAGCTGGCCGTAACTGCAGCAAAAAGAACCACGGGCAACGTCAGCAGCAGCAGAAAACACCAAACCCAACTCGATGCAGCAATCAATCAACACATACCTTATCGGGGTGCGCCTGGATGCTGAGAGCCTTGCTGATGGAGATAACCTTGAACAAAAAGGGGAGGTCTCCCTTCCACCGGATTGCTCCCAGTACATGCGGGTTGTCGTCCAGAATTTCCTGCCATCAGAAAAAAAAGAAAAGAGGGGGGGGCGTACGCTTATGTTTTGCATGCCTCAGCGGTTAGACCATTGACCACGCGTCCTCCGGAGGACGGCGTAGTGTTCCCACAGGGCCAATCACCGATGGCCAATCGTTCCTTCCTACTTTGCCAAAGGTGGCTTAAAAATGTTTTCCCGTGCCAATCTATCCTACATATCGGCGAGGGGGGCTTCAGCAGGTACAGATATTTTGTCGATGGGTGGGAACAGGTCGCCCTTGCACCAGCCAAATTCGAGGTGGGGGGGGACGCGAGCCGGGAACAGGGGGCGAGGGGTGGGGGTCTTGCGGAGTTCAACTTCAGATGTTCAGAAGCAAACCTTTGTGTCCATGGAGAGAGATCGCGTCGCCTTGTTTCTGTACCAGCTTGACAGCCAAGATGGAAAGTGCGGGCGCACGCACGTGTGTGCTATCGATCGATCTAGATTCTAGAGCTATGCATAGATTGCTCCAAAAGCGACGAGGGTAAGAGGGTGCAACGTCCTACAGTGCCGACACGCGCAAGGAAGGAAACACCTTCGAAAAGGATCGTTCCACAACCGCGCTGCTCGGCGGCATTAGCAGCCTCGTGGCTGTGGAGCAGGCAAGCTCGAAAAAACTCAAAGGCACACCCCAGTGCCTTCGCCTCTTGAGCTCACGGTACTGCTCTACCGCACTTTTACGTCGTGCATTCGCGATGGCAGTAAAGCTCGGCTGACGTGCCTATCAATACTTCTGGACCGACCGAATGACCAAAGAAGCAACAACCCCAACTTTCTTCCCTCAACGCTGCGGTGGCACCTCCCCCCCCTCCCTCTCTCCAACTCACCTTGAGCAGAGGCCCCGGACTTCCGTCTCTCACAACGCGGCTGGGCCCGCTGGGATGAGTCCCGATCCACATCTCGGCGTAATTTTCCTCCGGCTTGACCGTGTACTCCGCGTCTCCGAGGCCTTTGAGCTTGGCCACCACGCTGTCGGAGCCTTTCTTGCCCCAGGCATATTGCTGTCCAAAACCAAATTCGCGAAACATGTGTGTAGATACCAGAGTGTAGCGGGAAAATAGCGTTCAATTGTGAAAGAGGGAATCAACAGTCCTCCACAAACGCCCTTTGGGGAGATCTGAGGCTAGGCCATGTTCACATTGTATGAGCCGTTATCTTGTCTTGATAGACACAGGAAGGAAGAAGGCTTTTATAGTAGGGGTAGCAACCGGGACATGACGGGCTTAAAAGCGATGAGCCCATTCACGTCTTCTTCGCAATCTTCAGCACGTTCGCCAGGCACGTCACCAGAAGTCCCGCAAGCTCGAAAATCCGCATCTTGGGGTCCCATCACCTTCACTCATAGATGGGAGGCCAAATCGAGCACGGGAATTTTGTCACCGAAACCAAACATCATCGCGAAAGGGAGGGTACTTGGCTAGTCATACCCATGTGGGTATCATATGAATGGGCGGCCATGATCCATCCTTTCTTTCGTATACTCCTCATGTGAGGTGAGAAAGGCCGACGATAACCTCGATGGCGGAGCTTGCGTTGGGCCCTCTAAAATAAATGAGGGATTGCATCTCAGAGCATTCGCCATCTGCTCTTGGGATATATACAAGTAACATGACATTTGTGCATGAGTATGCCCCGGTTGTCTAGTGGGTATCCTCGCCGCCTACTAGGGACCAGATCATACGTTCGAGTCCTGGCGCTGTGAGTTTTTTCTCTCCACGAGAATCCTGGTCTACGGTGCAAGCGACGCGCTTCAAAGCTTGCTGTTATTAGTAAACTGATCGACTTCATTGTCGATATCGACTTAACCGTCGCGAGGGAAGGGATTGCTGCACCCTTTTTTCGCGATAAAAAATATCTCAGCGAGGCACCCAAGGAGGTAGGTGGGGACAAAAGAAAAAAAGGAGAAAATACCGTTGTGGCTACGCCCCGGACGATACATCTAGCTAGTTTTAGAGTGCCAAGTACGCTGAGAAGTGTAAGTGCACACGCGCCAGACGCGTAGTGTGCACCGAACAGGAGTAAGCAAGCGGCGCCAGAGATCGGATGAAAACAAAAACAATAACCTGTGCAGAAGGTGTTTTGTTTCCTTGAGAATAACAATTGCTGTTCTCTTTTGGTTTCAGGGAGCCCCAATGTCGCCCCGGTGGTCTAGTGGTTTCCTCGTAATCCGCTAGTCGCAGAGATCGTGAGTTCGGATCCCCATGAAGTGAAAATTTTACGAAATGTGCGGGTGAAGCGAAACATAGCTAAAAAAGCTCTCGTGAGTACCACACTTCGACGTTAGCACCGTTGACGAGGGAAAGGGACGGCTGGACCCTTCTCGCGATAAAAAAAAAATGCAGCACACACCGCAGGAGGAAGGTGGGGCATGAAAATAAAAAGAAGAAAAAAGCCCTGGTGTTTATACCCCTCCTGTGTAACCCTGGATGGTTGTAGTTGTACGAAAAAATACACTGAAAAGTGTAGTACTTCGAAGTGCTCTACATACGCTGAAAAGTGTGTACACGTCTCACCACGAAAGATGGGCGGACTGTCGCCATAATAAATAGGACAAAAACACACACACAATGTATGCACACATGAAGGCGTCCAGGGAACGAACGCATATCATGACCGGTTAAGGATGATGGTATTGTTCCTCGCCCGAACAGTGCAACTGCTTTCTGACACAGAAAAAGGCAGAACGGAGATAAAATCACAGTCGAAAGAAAGGGACGTGCTGGGTGCTGGCGTCTTTAAAGTGAGTGGAGGGAAACCGGCTGGAAACTGGGCTTATTTTGAGTTCGTTCAAGCCCACACACTGAAGATCTGAATATTTGTAGAAGTATCAGTGACGCAGTGATGCCAATTGGTGCCAAGAACAAAACACGGTTTTCTCGAACGGGTCTCCTGTGAGATTCATGATTCATGTACTTCCAAAGAAACCTCTCTTTCTTCCCCTCGTGCCTCGGCAAGGTTTTGCGTAGGCATGACCCATAGCGAGGGGGGGGGTCTTTCTAGCGAGCAGGGCTAGGCTCACCCTCAAGGGACCGATACCTTCTTGCTGCGGCGCACCCGCCGCCGCGAGGCGTGCGTGTAGTGGTGGAGTTGGATCGGCACTGGTGCGTCAGGTACCAAGGTGCACATGCGCGGGCCTCCAGGCGGTCGGTGTAGGAAGCAATGCCCATCTCATCCTTGTGCGCGGAGGCAGACGTCATCAGAAAGGTGGACGGGCACTATGTACACGGCCCTAGGTTTGCTAGAGGGAGCTGTACTGTCTCAGTAACCTGGTTTTGCCATCATAGGAGGACGGGGACAGGTGGTGACGAGCTGATTGGGCTGGTTGACCCTTCCGCGCGAAAAAATTTGGACCAAGAACCCTAGGTGCAACGAGGGAGAAAGCGAGGAACCGACTGGGATGGACAGCAACGAGAGCGTGTAAGAAGCGGAGCGGGTCGAGTTTGGTCGTGCTAGGACTGGCCACAGCCGCACCGGAGCAGCGGAACCGGAGCAGGCGGACGGCATCGAACCGTGGCGCACGGACAAACATCTCTTGTGTTGTCAATTATTTTTCCGTTTTTTTCCTGAATACAAGTGTTGGGTGTGTGTGATGACGTCACTGGTTTTGTAGAGACGCGGCAGAGATGGCGCGGATAATCCGGGTACTTTTAATTGTGTACCTGCATCGTCCAAGACCCCTTCAATGTGGAACGATTCCTAGTCAGTGTCCATGTTTACACTGCTGTGCCTAACACACATGATCTGGATAGATTCGGGTGATTGTCAATTGCAACGATGGCTTTGGTTGGGTGTTCTTCATTGTGTGTCCACGGACGCATTCTGACAGCACTTCAGACAGCAGCTGCATGCCCCGAGCTTGTGTACCATGCACCATGGTGTTATTATTGTACAGACAGCACTTCAGACAGCAGTACGCTGTAGTCGACAAACATTCATTTTGGTTAAATGCGGGACAAGGGGGGTGATGCTGCTGCTGTAGTCGATTTGTAGTGTGTGGGCGTGTAGTTCAGTTGTGAGCACGCAAACGTGCTGCAGGGATTGCAGGTGTACCTCCTCGGGCTTGCGTACCCTTTCCTTGCTAATAGTGTGTGTGTTCTTCAGATCCTCTGATGGCTCTAGCATTTTTGTGACCACGGACCGAGTCTTTGCTAGATGTTGGGNTCCGGGTACTTTTAATTGTGTACCTGCATCGTCCAAGACCCCTTCAATGTGGAACGATTCCTAGTCAGTGTCCATGTTTACACTGCTGTGCCTAACACACATGATCTGGATAGATTCGGGTGATTGTCAATTGCAACGATGGCTTTGGTTGGGTGTTCTTCATTGTGTGTCCACGGACGCATTCTGACAGCACTTCAGACAGCAGCTGCATGCCCCGAGCTTGTGCACCATGCACCATGGTGTTATTATTGTACAGACAGCACTTCAGACAGCATGGTGGCTCTAGCATTTTTGTGACCACGGACCGAGTCTTTGCTAGATGTTGGGATTAGCAACTGACACGAGTTTAATGTGAATAAAAACAACAACACAACAACAACAACAACAACAACAACAACAAAGGAAAGCGACGCAGAACAAACTGCGGCGGGATCTAGGTGTCCATGTGTATCGTCTTGGCGTCCTACAGATGTGGAGGAATCTACCGTGTTCCGATTTAGGCAGTTTACTTTTTTCTGTGGTACAGTCAGCGGTCCTCAATAATAGCGGCAGTAGCCCGATTTTTCAGCGCAGTGCCGCTATTCCTAACGGCGTTTGTACTCTGAGAGATAGATGGATTTGTGCCAGGTGATTTCGGTGCCAATATCCACGGCATCCCGCTATGTATTCGCGTACTGCTGTACATGTACCGCTAGAGATGACCGCCGACTATTTGTATCTTCATCTTTCTTCCCCTTCGCCGAGCTCTCTCTTTCGGGGAGTGTGTTGGTCAACACGTCAACACCAACCTCCAAACAGCTGGTTGGAATCGAAAACTGCATGAACGCTGAAAGGCAAGTTAGTTTGTGGGTTCCGTGCTCTTTGCCCCCGCATGTCCCCTGTGTATGTATGTGCCTGAGGAATGTATTTGGATAAATTTACATTCGAGGATTCGCGACAAACAGCCTCCTCGCTCGGCGATTCCTATGCGTGCCTTCGCCCCAC
The DNA here is from genome assembly GCA_902602495.3 of Ectocarpus sp. CCAP 1310/34. Classification (NCBI taxonomy): domain Eukaryota; class Phaeophyceae; order Ectocarpales; family Ectocarpaceae; genus Ectocarpus; species Ectocarpus sp. CCAP 1310/34. The sequence goes on from CACKRE030005185.1 coordinate 71,840, forward strand.
ACGGGGCAAGCGCAGCTGCCACTGCTTTATTTGTATCACAATCGTGGGCACTGACCGAGAGAAAACATGCGAGAGAGAATAAGAAGCCCTGCTCCCGCGACCTTCCGCTCTATCACGGACGCAGCTTTTTACTTGAGTACTCCAGAGCACCATACTGGCATGCATGCAAGCAGCCCCTCGCGCCCGTAAACGTATACACACTGGGATTGGACTCGGGAGAGAGGGGGTCGATTGCGAGTCACGTATCCATCTAGTAGCTTTAAGCACCGATAGAATTACTCACCCGGGGAGCAGTGAGCTAGCTGTCTACGTGTATGAAGCTATTTATGGTAGCGTGCTGGCGTGTGGCCTCTCGGCAACCGCCGAATCCATCTCGCATGTACTGTACTGCTGTGCACAAGAAAACGAACGACAACAGACAAAAACGCGGGTAGCAAAAGCTGTTCACCGACGGGGCCCGATGTAACACAGAACGTTCGAATGTAAGCACGCACTCTCTCTCTCGCGTCAATCGTCCGCGCGGCAAGCGCCAGCCTGGCTACTTCCGGGTGTTGTCGTGGATGGGGAAGGGAACAAGACAGGTGCCAGGCCAGCGAACTCCGGGCGGCGGGATGGGAACGACCACGAGTGGTTTTTCTTTTCTCTCTCGCAGCTGCCTCTCTTTTGGTCGACGAGGCGGACATTCTTACACACCCGGCTTCATCAACTTTTCGGAAAAAAAAGGACAGAGAGCCTCCATATGCTTGAGGACATGGATGTCTCAGGCGGTTGTCATGAGCGCGCTTAGACCCCCAATTACAACAACGAGAGCATCAAGAACAAGGGAGGCGGGATATCGGTGCCTGTGGCGAGTGTCGTGTGTGAAGGGCGGAAGAAGACACTGAAGCAGGAAGCTGGCTGCCACCTTGGGAATAGCCAAGAAAAGTTGTTCCAATTTTGTGACGACAGAGAGAGAGAGGGAGGATGGGCGTGAGAGGATACGTTTTCGGCAACGGTCATTTACCGTGTCCACAGGAAAAGCGAGCATGCACACAGAGCACAGCCGTCTCACGAAAGGAGCGGGCGGCCGAGGCGCAGAGAGAGGGGTCCTTGGCGATGAAATGAGCCCCTCAGCGCCTGTCCCCTAGGCTACGCGTGTATGTTGTATCGCACCGCGCCCGCAAGGTTCGATATGGTTGCAACGGAATATGTTCGCTTGACAAGCGACGCCGGCAGGCGGGTGTGCAAAAAAAGCTTCCGCTGGCCGCTGGCCGCGGAAAGATCGGTACAGGCCAACACCCCTCACCTGAACCGAGCTCTGGAGAACCTCCATGTTGTCTGCTGTCCTTGCCCGTCTCCCCTTTCAAGCCCTGTCTCTCTGTCTCACAACGTCAGAGCACGCGAGTGCCGTCTCTCCCAGAGATGATGATGACGCGAGCTACGGCCGTCCAACAGGCGGTAGATGCGTTTCGGGGTGATGGGAGAGGCAAATTGAGGACGGGAGTCCAACTGTGGGGGGAGGCGCACGGGCAAGGGGTTGGGCTTCCAGAGTCAAACGAGAGGGCAAGCCAGACAAGAGCGCTTCTCGCCGAGGGGCTCCGCGGTGCCTCGGGTCTTCAGCCCGACCCCCTGATCGAATCTTCTATCCAAATCATGTGTGAAATTTCTCAAAATTATCTGCCACAAAAATCCAGCGGGCACACCACGGCAGCATAACGCACACAGAGCACTTGATATATTGCACATGTTGGGAACCACTCTCAGCGTATCGTTGGTGTTTCCTCGGTGACTCTCACTCTGTCTCTCCTGTTGCAGCACAATAAAACCAGGAGGCTGGTGCGAAGTACTATTGGAATCAGCCGCTGGTCATCAGTCAGTTCGCTGGTTGAAGCGTTGAAACCGCCCGTGTGGTGGAGGATAGGAAATCCTAGAAGTAATAGTCTACCCTGGGTAGATGAATAAATCTGAAATAACAGATCCCAATCCTAGTCCTTGAAGCGTCGTTACATAGTGGCATCGATAATGTTGCAACAATGGCAGATTTGTCACGTTGTGTACAATGTGTTCTTCGTTATTGGCAAGGATTGGTGGTATAGGTAACTACTTGTTCGCTATACTACAGACCACAGACTAGTATGTTCCCGCCGGGGGATATCCTTGTTAGACCAGGCCTGTACACAAAGCTTACGTGGTGGATCGATCTACTTACTCATGCATCATCTCAGATAAATACTGTAGGTTGATGTGTCACCGATGTATGCGAAGTCTACGTGTGATTGTGGCGTTGTGGCTCGCAGAAGTCATGACTTTAATCGTTCTGACCTCCATGCAGGAATTTGGCAGCTAGACTAAATAAAGCTGTAGAACTTCATGTCCATCAACGTTGTATCCACAGTCCACATGTCGAACATCACATGTGAGCACCACCATTTGTGGCCCACAAGATGAACTAAGAACAAGAGGCGCCATGTATCTGTGTGCTTCAAGCCTTCAAGATAGGGTACGGGATAAAGATAGATGAAGACGCATCCTCCGTTATATTATTGCTGTTGTGTGACCCCTGTTGTGAGGTGCGTGATATGATAGATGGTATGTAAAAGTCCTGAACAAACAACAAACAACAACCACACAGAGCAGCTCAACACACTTCCGCCGACGTTGCTGAAAGAAGGGCGATTCCACCGCAAGTCGAGCCTGGGTAACACGACGACCATAATGGACAGCCTCCGACATGGTATAAATGAAGCCGAGAAACCGTTTCTCTTCGAAAGAACACTAGCAAACAATGGCCACAACCACAACAAGCAGCAAGCACAGAACCTGCGACAGCAGTTTCGAAGTCGACAAGTAATGAAGACGAGCGAAAAACAAACAATTCTCAATTGTTGTTCATTCCTTGAGCGTCAGAAAAGCACTACGTACATACACCAACATTTCGGCGTTGTGCGATGGGTTTCTTCGTACCGGGCGAGCATTCCCTGGAAACCCTTCAGACCACGTAGGAAACCTACTAGACAACGCGTTGAAAAGTTCGCAGGTTCTTCTTGATTGATTGCGACCGCCCATCACACAGCAAGCCACACCTCTCATCGCCCCACCAACCCTCAACCCCCACACATCGAAAGTTTACAGAGCAGTACATACAAGGGCGTGCACATGTTTCCAGCAACACGGAAAATGGGCCACTCGCCTCACAGACAAAAAATCGTTGACGTCGCTTGTCATCCCTATGTATGCATCATGTGTGCCGCGCGGTCTTCGCCTCTCCCATATACCGACGAGCCCCGATGTCGGGGTGGAAGAGAAGAATCCCTAGGTACCCTTATGTAGACCAAAGCATACGTGAACATGGAGAAAAACACACAGCCAAACGAAACACATGAGACGACAGGCAACCTACTAGTAGACACCTTCGGAAGGCAGGCCGGGGTGGACAGCGATCTGCGGTATTCTACGATAACTACATAATGGTTGGTACGAGTCTCTTGCTGGAGAAATGTACGAACCGCCGCCTGCGTCTAAGGGTTGCAGAGAAAAACGTCCATCGCAGTCGCCGGTAGGTCAAAAACTCAAAAACTCCTGCACAGAACCATCCAGGATTCGCCTACTATCGGACTGAACGAGAGGGGTCGTTCATTCAAAGTTTGCGCTGACGAGGTGAAGCCTCGGGATATTCCCTGAGAGCAATATACTGTACAACATAGATACGGACTCAGGCTGGAAAATTCAGCTAGCATCTGCAACCAAATCCCGGGGGATACATGCGGCCTCTGCTTGCCGCGCTAAACTACGAGGTTCTGCCTGCGCCAGCCATGGCCTCTTGAAGGGCAAAAGCTGCCCGCTGCTCCGCAGCAGCAGCCGCTGCCGCAGCCATCTCGTGCTGTTGACGCAGGCGGGAGCTGTGCAGGCGGTTGAGGCGCCAGTAGGTCTTGATCACGTGGGCCGTCACCTTTTATTTCGATGCACAAAGAGACAAAAGAGACAATCAGAGATGGCAGGCACAGATTACATACTACATTCGTTTGAACTGAGGTAACGGTCTGGCCAAAAAATTGGAGGGAGGCATCTGGCCAATTAGTGAACAGCAGAGTTGCTCTCAAGTCAACGTTACAGTGCTTGAGGAGCGCATCTATCTAGACCAATATTGATTAGACTCAATATCCATGAGGGCGTGCTGGGGTCGTTCGTCATCAGGCAATCAGGTTTCAAATACATCCCATGATAGTCACGCGAAATCATTCCGGGGGCACTTGGCTATCTATCGAATAGATCGAACCCAACCCGGTACGTTGTCCTAGCCGGAGGAGTTCCCGATCTTTAAGCCCACGAGGCAACCATTTCGATCAAGCCGTTTGGTTTCCAACTACGTCGGAACACACACAAAAAAAAAGAAGCGCCGTGGCTTTGTGGTGTGTGGCGGCGAGGATAGACTTTGCCCCGGGCAAAACATTAGCAGCAATCGAATTTCTCAAAACTGCCGGTTAGATTTCCTTGCCGCCGGGGTTGGGGGTTAGGGAGGGTCGTTGGTTCGTAAGCCACGCGAGCTACCATCGAGGCTAAATACTGTAGCTGCGCACCCGCAAGATGACGATAGACCAAGCCACGCTCGCGAAGCCCTTCCGCGCTCGTTGGAACGGCGTCATGCCCCTGGGGAACACCCAAGCCTTGACCTGGAGCTCGTCCCACGGTTTAGACGATGCCCACTTGAACAGCGGCTTGGTGCCCTGTTTCAGGGAACGCGGGAGAGAGGGGCATTAGGCGGGGACCATTTCCTTTATGGAGCACCGGGGGCAGCAGCGTGCATGCCTGCTATTTATAGCGAGGCATACATGCGCATGTGCACAATCAGCCTACTATGTCTCCTCTTGACAATAGCACCCGATGCGTGCCATGGATACAACTCTTGACGAGAAGAACAGGAGCTCGAACCCCGGCACGTACGCATGCTGGCGCAAAGAAAGATCGAGCAGCTGTGTGCGCCAACCAACATTGAGCACAAGTAGAACGGAAAAAACCGCACCGGCTGCACAAACGAAAGCCGAAACTGTTGCCCTATCAGACCAAAGACGACCCAACTGCGGCTGGCAGACAGAAGGGGGGTAAACACATGAAAGACACGAGCAAGCATGCATGCACTATATAGTGCTTGCTTACCCTGAAAACCGCGTAAGCGTTGAGCGCCACCGGGACAAAGAACAGCTGCAGCCTATTCATCCTGTCCCCCAAGATGTCGCGACGAGCCAGGTTCATGGCCATGATAGACCCGCACAGCTCGAACAAAGGAAAGAACCCCCTGATGGAAAAACGAGCAGGGGCATGACATGCGAGCGATGTTGCAAACTAATTCGATAGAGAAAAAAACACGACAAACGTTTAGTTACGCTAACTCTACAACACTCTTCAATACACAACTGCTAAGAACCGCCGGATCGTTTGGAAAAAGACCAAAAGGTGCACCATCTACTGCATCATGGGGATTACACGCTGCCAATCCTTTGTTGGGGACAAGAATTCAAAACCACGTCAAGATTCTCTCACCGCCGCTCTTCCTCTCTAAAAAATCCTCTAGGGTGCTTGGTCCCTACTGAAGCGTGAACAATAGCTTTCAAGCAACAACCCAAGACTTCGTACTTTCCAAACGATAAGTCAGGGTCCACCATGTCTCTCCCGAGGAACCCCTCCCCCTTCATGTGCTAGCCTGGTCCGGTGAAAACCCGGCGTGCTCCGTCCCAGTTTTGTACGGATGCAAGATCAACGGCCTAATGACTACGGCATGCACGTCAATGAGTACCCCCCCCCGTCCCCCGTCCCCCCGATCTAGACTTGAGTGGGTTGGCGCTGTTGGCAAAGCGCTGTAGAACACGCCACCCCAAATATAGCCCCCATAGTATGCGCTACCAAAGACGCGTGACGCATGGATGCGTGGAGTGAGGATTGCTTACG
>CACKRE030005185.1:84687-99503 GCA_902602495.3 Ectocarpus sp. CCAP 1310/34
CCCCCCCACCGTCTCTCACCGAGCGACCGCGAAGAACGTCTTGTGCTCGTGATACTCCCTGGTGTAGACAAGCACCCTCTGCATAGTGCACGCCGCTTTCAGGCCCATCGCGGAGCCTAGCACGTACAGGAGGTAGGTGTGAACATGGGTGGGCTCTTGGGCAGCCTCCGCGGCCTCCGCCGCAGTCCTCGCCGCCTTGGCAGCGTCCGATGCTGCCGTTGCGGTAGCGGCCCTGTCTCGGAACGGTCTGCAACACCAGAGTTATGCGTGTGTGTTTGTTCGTCCCATTCAATGTGGTACTAAACTTTCGGTGTACATTTTCTGGCGTACATATCAGCCGGGGTCATAAAGTCGGAATGCGTGGATTGGGCGAGGGCGACGATCTATTGAAAGGTGAGTGGCGGGAGGATGGGTAAACGGACGACGTGATGACGTAGGTGCAAGATGAGAGAGATAACAAGCGAGCGTATTGCTGTCTGGCCGTTTTGTGGGCATTTTCTCCGTCCAGGCAATCGTATCGCCGCCGCACAACGTGTTCGGCTTGTTGTGGGCGGTAGAGTATCTCTAAACATGGCCGGCGCCTTAGCATTAGAAAGTAATGACCAACGACAAAAAGGGTGAAAGGCGACCTTAGCCGCGTCTGCACAGAGATAGGCACGCCTTTCGGTCCTCACCTTCCCCGCCTCACAACGGCAACAGGGGACAAAAAGGGAAAGTAAAACGTGGCCTAACGCGACAGCATCAACGGCAAACTTAACATCGGAATCCCCTCCACTACAATGGCGAGAACGGTGGTTCATCGTCACCACGATGGGCCATTAGTGGCGTCAAGTTTGACTCAAGCAAAGGCAACAACGCCCCCTCCCCCCCGCCCCCCTCCCTCTCACCCTAGCCTCTTCGCACGCTTCTCCTTGTTCGCCACGGCCCCTACAACAGAAGAAGAAGCGACTATAGCGCCACCGCCGCTGCCACCCCCTGCCCCTTCTTCCGCCGTACTCCCGCCGAAGGGTGCCGTTTCCGTTTCGGCGTTGGAGTTGTCCTCGGTGTCGTCATTGTTGCTCTTGCCGCCGGTCTTGCGGAGGCCGACCCTTGCTGGGTCTGTGGCCTCTTCCTCTGCTGTGGGGAGGGGCGAGGCGACCCGCTTCGGCAAGGCCCCAAGCCGACGCACAATCCAAACCTGACAAGACACGACAAGATCGGCGGGCTCCGGGTGAACGGGTCCTGGGGCGAGCGCGAAGGGAAAACATGCCAACACAGAACCAAGCTCGGCAGCTGCAGACAACCAAAGGGGAGTGGGAGGTGACCGTAGAAAGAGCTTGGCCTGGAAATTCCATGTCATCCCCCCCCCCGGCCACAACATTGGCGGGATTCCAACGAAGAGAAACGGGTGCGGCGTGCTGTTCAGAGGGTTACCGATTGCGGCGAACACGGCACCTCACTCGACGGCACGGCTGTACGTCTTGCGACCACCCCACATTACCGTTGGGGGCGCTCAAAATGCTCGACGCGCAGCGATGTCTCTTGGCCACCATATGTCCCTCGCGGAGAAAAAACAAACATGGTACACATACAGTATGAAAACACGAACGTACACGACTACCGCTCAAAATTTACGTAAGTATATACAATGAACAATCGTTTTCCCGCCGAGCTTACCATCATGGCGCACTCCACAATAGGCGCTCCCACGCAGAACGAGAGCAGATCCGCCAGGCAAGAAAACAGGGAAGATGGTACGTACCCATGCTCTCTGCGCGGACGAAACGGCAATAACAGTAACAATCCACGACAACAAGTTGGCAACACAACTTCTTTTTGGCAAGCGATACCGACCAAAAAGTACCAAGGAGAACCACGGGGTTCAAGACAAACGGGCGTTACTTTTTCTATAGCCCTTCTCGTAACTGGCTTCTTTCGAGACGTGTCAGCAGCCTAAAATGGGTGCACTGCGAAAAGAAGCATGGCGCTACAAGCATGTCAATCCTACGGGTTGCTCAACAAGCAGCGTTATTCTGAGAACCAGTCTGCAGCAGGGTCTCAACAAAACGTCAACAAACACCAACGCCAGTCGTACGCGCACAACACACGTGCGTCTGTTCCGGTAACAAACTCCTTCATCGGATGGCGGCCGTACGGAGCTGCCAAGGGATGCGCGTCGTTAACTCCCCCCTTCTTTCGCTTACGACATCCTCTCCGTTGACTTCTTACTGGCATATCTTCACACTGAACTGACGGATGGATCGAATGGGCGGCGGCGGGCGCAGGTTCAAGCCTCTCTCTCTCTCTCTCTCTCTCTCTCTCTCTCTCTGTGTGTGTGTCTCTGTGTGTCTCTCTCTCTCTCTGTCTCTGTCTCTCTCATCTCTCTCTCTCTCTCTCTCTCTCTGTGTGTGTGTCTCTGTGTGTGTGTCTCTCTCTCTGTCTCTGTCTCTCTGTCTCTCTCTCTCTCTTTTTCTTTCTCTCTCTCTCTCTCTCTCTCTCTCTCTCTCTCTCTCTCTCTCTCTCTCTCTNGGGATGCGCGTCGTTAACTCCCCCCTTCTTTCGCTTACGACATCCTCTCCGTTGACTTCTTACTGGCATATCTTCACACTGAACTGACGGATGGATCGAATGGGCGGCGGCGGGCGCAGGTTCAAGCCTCTCTCTCTCTCTCTCTCTCTCTCTCTCTCTCTCTGTGTGTGTGTCTCTGTGTGTCTCTCTCTCTCTCTGTCTCTGTCTCTCTCATCTCTCTCTCTCTCTCTCTCTCTCTGTGTGTGTCTCTCTGTGTGTGTCTCTCTCTCTCTGTCTCTGTCTCTCTGTCTCTCTCTCTCTCTCTCTTTTTCTTTCTCTCTCTCTCTCTCTCTCTCTCTCTCTCTCTCTCTCTCTCTCTCGTTCTGTCTCTCTGCCTCTGTCTCTCTGTCTCTCTGTCTCTCTGTCTCTCTCTCTCTCTCTCTCTCTCTCTCTCTATCCCTTGGAACGGATGCAGTCGTGTCTGGTCACCTTGCTTCGGTCGATAGCAAGAGTGAGAGAGTGAGAGAATGAGAGAGTGAGAGCGGCGATAGCATAAAAACTAAGACAGACAACAGGTATCCCGCGTCAAAAATAATACTTCTACTACTATACAGGCAGCGCCCGCACTTACGGTTTTCATGCTCAACCATATATCAAAACTAAGGACTTGAGCACAAATTTGCGAGCTCGGCTACCCAAACACCTGAATAGCGGCCTATTGCAACCCACGAGAACTAGAAAAAAAACAGCCTCGGCCAACACTACATAGAGGTTCTTGAGTGCGTGCGCTATCTGTACGCAACAATTTGCAGCTCTCACCTCAGCACCCAGGGAAGGAATATGGCGGGCACGTGCGGCGTGAGGTCGAATGCCTTGGGCTCCATAACCGCCAAGACGCACAGTTGGAAGAACGTCGCCTGCGGAAGCACAACAAGCAAGACAACAAGCATGCAAGTGCAATGGGATGGCATGACTTAGGCACATGCACCGACAGCAGCCGAAGGAGGATATTGACTGCTACCACGTGAATTCACCGACGGGTATCATGTTCCTCCGCATCCCTAAAGGAAGGCTTTCGAAGCTCGGTACCTCGACACCTAAAAGGGCTTCGAAGAACGAACGTAGCGTCTTTGATCTTTGGTATCGCGATTCGATCAAATATTTTTAGAGCCCCCTTTGTTTAACGCGCACACCTTGTCTGCCCACCCAGGTGTTAAGCTCAAAATTCGATCAAGGGTGCGTGTGTTATCCTAGCATTTTTTTTCTTTTTCTCAGCGCTCACAGCCCCACTGCCGTTTACTTCAACCAGTGGTCACACAGAAGGGCCCCTCTCCACCCTCCCCTCCTGCGGCACGTCGCCTTCGATTGTTAATGTGAGAAGAGTTCACAGCACTCTCTTCCCTCTGCGTACACACGGACTAGCGCAATCCACTAGGCCAGGAGCGGAAGCGAGAGAAAAACTCACGTTGGAACAACAAAAGCGCGCTTACGCCGGGATCCGAACCCCTGGGTTTCGAGGTTACCAACTAGACCACCGGGGTGACCTCAGCATACGTCAGCAAAACACACAAAATCATCCTCCAATTTCTCTAACTCTTAAGTACGAAGTTGCTGCAAATTCCTGGAATTTCACGTCCACAATGGCAAGCGTGTGTTCAATATATGGCTGCTTTCGGGAAGATACATACGTTTGGAGTGTGGCGCGCTCTTCTAACATGCCGGCCGTTGCCACATACGCTACGTCAAAAACTCGCAGCAGCCACAACACGTGCCGCTCTCGCCATACGCTACCGTCACACTCTTTTGGACTATTGCTGTACAAGCGTCGTCGTCGCGTGTATCTCCTTCGTCTGTCTCCAGTACCGTGGGTGCCACAAGTTGTCACACCTACCTCGATTGTCACCGCTCCATTACTCCACGACGAAGAGGGTGCATGACTCAAACGATACGATTTCAGAAAGCTCTCGACAAGGCGGTTCCAACGCAGCTCTGTTCGTCACTGTTTTTATACTGTGGAGAAACCGAGCTTCGAAAACCAGAATGAAAAACGGTCCAGGAGGGTGTGTTGTCTTACGTCATGTCACCCACGGTAGGCCGCTCTCTCACCGCTACAATCTCTAGGGCGAAGGAGATGAGATACCCCCACGTGAAGGCGAATGTCACGACCCTAACGTAGGTGTTGATGTTGGCCTTGCTGCCGTCATAAAGGAGGCACGAGTACACGGCGGGGCCCACGAGGGAGGCCGCCTGTCGCGTGTTGCGAAACGGGCAAGAGCGCAAGGCCGAAAAACGATTGGTGGAAGCGACATGTTGAATAAAAACGCCTGGTGCTGCTCCGTATCGTGTGGGTGGACTCTTCGTGCGGAGACAGGTGTGGTGTAAGTGTTTGCCGGGCGAGGGCGACTAGTGGCGCCCGGTTGCTGTTTTGAACGCTTGCCAAACAACGCGCCAAATATGGACCATTCCCTGCACAAAACCGACATCGCATACAACAACCCAAACGCACGTGAAATCAAAGTCACAGCAGTGAAGCCGCGATTCCTCCCCAAAAGCCCAAACACACTCTTAACCCAGCTCAATCAATCGAAGTCACGGTGAAGCCGAGATGGCCCCGAACACAGCCAAGATCGCGTCGCGAGGCGCTGTGTTGAAGGCAACAAGCAAAACTTTATCCGGCATAGCACGACACGAACGAGGGCCAAACTTCTACAAAAGCTGCCGAACACGATTCGGAAGCTTCGATTCGGAATTGGCCCATCGCGATCAACCCTCGGGCCTCGAAGGGTTTGTTACCATTTGAAAACCACTGCTTCACACATGCCATTGCGATACCAGTACAGTCCTCGTCCCGGTTGAGCGGTCCATAGTGTCCCAACATTGTGTAACCGCTATTGAGGGCATCCCGCAACAAATAACCACTAAACCGGGACCCCGACGGTACCAGGTGGCGCGAACGACGCCAAAAACAGGTACCGTAAAGAGTCTTGGAGTCGGTGCACTCAAAAGGCTGAAATAACTCACGATCAAACCGAGGTTGCGCCGAAAGAGCGCGAGGTAGAGGTCTCGAGCCGCGTTGTTGGGGGACACCGCCAGGAAGGCGCCTGCCGTGGCAATGCCTGCCGCACCTGTGATCCGCGACCATGACCTGGCGAAAACAAGACCGAACGCGTTGGACGTGCCGTGAGAGGAGCGTGACGAGACAAGCGCGCCTCGCATTCGAGGGAAAATGGAGCGAGGCATGCACAGAGCGGAGGAGTTGTTCTTGTGTGACGAGAAATCGAGAGACACAAGGTCCGTGGCTTAATGTGTTAACTGCAAGCGGCAGCAACACCCAGGATGACTAACGCGGAACAACAACAACAGGAGTACGTGCGTGCGCTTCCTACTGTGCCGTGATGGGTGGGTATGTAAGCGCTTCTCAACTGCTTTTCTTGTGAGGCTGACAAAGAAACGCAGTACATGTCGCAGACGCGCGGTTGGTTGGAACATGTTCAAAGTACTTGCCATTGCCCTTGGGCATCGGGACCGGTACAAACGCCACAGAAAAAATTAATTTGTGTGTACAGCGGCCATTTTTTTTTTGCCCCGTGGGTCCACACCGATGGCCACAAAAACAGTCAAAACATTCCGGGGGGAACCTTCGGGAGATTTTGTCAACGTAGATATAAGTTAAGGGCCTGAGAAAGACTAATGATCATGTTGTTTGGGTTCTCGTTGTAGACTCATCGCGTGCCCAAAACAAAAACTATCGAAATTAATCAAACCAAGGACGTGTAGGATGTACTTTTTAGTGCTTTGTATACCTCTGCCAAATCAACCCCCTCTCCCGGCCCACCTGCCTTCACAATTTTCGAGGGAGGCAGAGACACAAAGAGAGAGACAGATAGCGAGGAGAGAGAGAGGGAGAGAGAGAGAGAGAGAGAGAGAGAGGTAGAGAGAAAGAGATACACACACAGAGAGATAGATGGAGGGAAAGAGGGAGACAAGAGAGAGAGTCAGACAGGCAGGTAAGCAGCAAGGTAGACAGATAAGCACCCCACAAGCACACACGTACATACCTGAGTGTGAGAGTCTTGGGAGGGCCAGTCCCGTCCTTTCGGCCGTAGTCAAGCACCTGAAACGCAAACACGACACATGTGGGTCGAAAAAAACGGAATAAATGACACTGCGGAACACCAATCTATCGATCAATCTATCCATCTATTCACCACCAGCGGAGCGGTCCCAATTATGGAACCACACCACCGACGTGCATCATCCAATCCACCTTCGACGACTTTCGCTGTGACAGAGGACGGCAAACCAAACATCGGCGTCACACTCCCAACAAACCATCATCCTTAACCTTGACATTCGTGGGTTGCAAACGACAGCGACCACCCGGAACGAGGCAAGGCAGTAATGCCTGCATGCAACGCACCGCAAGCGTACGGCCGCCTCTCACTGGCGTGCATCGTCACCAAACAGCGAGCGACATGTTCGCACGTCAATGACTACTCAAAGTACCACATAGTGACCAATTCATTACCCTTTGCTTGTTGAAAGTGGAAGTATTTAAGGCATTCTCTGTGGGGGCGGGTGGGTTGAGATTACAAGGAAAAGGAAACACAACTAATCAAAGGAAGGAACACAGACACCAAACACCTTGGTCTGCCTACCTTTGCGCTGTAGTCTAGGTCGAGAATAGGCGTGCTCGCGCCAAGCGGGGCGGACGACCCCGTCCGTCCGATCGGTGCTCCAGGCGGCATCACCAGCCTGCGACCCGGCACCCTACCCCCAACCCTCGATCCCACCGTAGCGTGAGAGTACCTCTGATGGTACCTGCATATTGACAACGGGAACGGGGCATTACGCACAATAACGGGAGTGGGGGTGGGATACGCAAAAGTACATGATGGTAGAAAACATGCTTCGCTATATTTGAAAGCCATTGAAGTGTCAAACGTCAAGGTGGAAGGAACCTTACAATGGGGGGGTGGGTGGGGCGCAAAAACAGTGATGACGCCGCCTAGATGAATAGAGCATCGTAAGTACGAAGACGGGAGAGGGGAGACAGCTGCATTGGATCGGCGGGGGCGCTTGACTCCACGATCGCGACCATACAGGAAGCCCATCCCGTACAACGGAATGCGTTCATGGATCTGGATATCCACACACATATACCCTGTCGACGGAACCAATACTGCAAGCACCACCGGGTTGTACTTTCGTAGCTTCAGAGGGGTACCCACCCGTAGGCCGTGAGGTGCTCCAAGCGTCCGTGGCTGTGTCCCACGACGAGCTCCTCCGTGTCAGCGTCTGTCCAAGTGCCGGCCGACCCGGTGTCGCTGAAGTCTCCGCTCTGCAAAAGGGATCCGACCAGGCCCTCGTGGTAGTGCTTCCAACAAAAAACAGAGAGGGAGAAAACAGAGACGAGAGAGAGAGGAGAGACAGAGAGGCGAGAGAGGGGCAGAGATATATACATGGAGAGCGGGAGGGAGGAAGAGAGAGACAGAGAGACAGAGAGAGGGGGGGGCAGGGAAGGCTCAGCACAAAAGAAGACGTACATTTCCATGCACACGGGCAAGTTGTCAAGCATAGTGCTGCTGTGTCGCGGTTAGAGGTTAGAGGTCTGGCGAGATTGGCAGCTGGGGAGATCAAGGATAGAGAACGCACCGAACAAAATGGGAGCGCGTGAGACGCGCGACATGTACGAGCTGGTGTCGAGTGGGCAAGGCGATGGCACGAGATTTGCATGATCACAGCGCGTCGCTGGATCGTCCGGCTCGCAAAAAAAAAAAAAATGTCGAGGAACCTCGCTTTCCTCACTGCCGTGGCCTTGACGCCGGCAGCATGCCTTCACACACAAAAACTTGACGACGCCCACTGCGAAGGACGCACGTGCGGTGGAACTTGAACGTGGTTCCTGATGGTCTAGGACAGTACATCACCTGCTGCGATTCAGCGGCGTGTGTGTCTGCGACAGAGCCGTAGTAGTAGTTGTCGTCGTACTGGTCGTTGCTCCGAAACGACGTCGCTTGCCCCGCGTCCGTGACGCCCGAGTTCAATTGCGCCGCGTTTTGCTCGCCTTCGCCCCATCCCTCCGCCTCCCACGTGACGCGCACGCGCCTCTTCGCAAACTGAGGCGGCGCTGTGGACAAAGCGCGACCCGATAGCAGTTGATAGCCGAGGATCAATCCAAATATATCAAGTCGAAGCTGACACTTTGGAAAGCCGAGAAAAACAATTCGGTTCTGCACATCACACCGCGTTTGGCGAAATAATCAAGCTGCCTGTTGTATAGAAATATATCCATGCCACACAAATGCAGACGCGTCGAGCTACAACGACCTCAGCGGAGCCCCCCCCCCCCCCCCCCCCCCCCCCCCCCCCCCCCCCCCCCCCCCCCCNATCGGCCTCTGTATCTCACCGTTGCCTTGATCGCTTTGGGAAGGCGATCCAGAACCTGGTGTCAAGCTAGCATCCGGTTCACCTGAAGCGGCATTGCCCGCCGATCCCATCCCCGTCCCGGGGAATCGCGGGGGGGGACCCAGCGTTAGCCCCTGATCCCGCCCTCTGCCTCCCCCCCCCTCTTCTCCTCCTCCTTGTGCCGTGGCTCTCGGTCCCGATCCAGTGCTGCTTGTCTGATCACGCCTTTCGACGACGCCGTCGCCTTCTCCATCCCTCTGGCCACCTTTTTCCCGCCGCCACCACCGGGAGAACCAAACGGGGGGGCGGGGGGGCGGGGGGGCGTGTACCATGGGGAGGAGGAGGAGGGGATGAGGAGAAGGAGAAGGAGGAGAAGGAGGAGAAGAAAGGACGTGAGGATTTTTCTGCACAGGGTTCTACAACGAGGGGTCGACGCCTTCGTTCAACAGGGCCCGGGGGGAACGGGGGATAGCCATCGTCCCAAGCCTTGCACACTGGTTAAAGTCACGTCCAAATATCAAACAAACCGAAAGTCTCCACACGGATCCACGATAAAAAAGATTCCACATAGAAACAGCATGTTGAGGACGACCCGTAAAGACTCGTCCTAGCCTTTGGGGAGACGAGCAATGTCGAGAGCTCGCCAAAAACAGCAGTAGGACATCTACACACAGGCAGCGAACCTTGGCTAGGTGGCGTTCCCCACCCCGCCCCAGGTCGCCTCCTCGGCACGCCGTCTTCGGTTTCATCGGTTTCGTCGGTTTCACCGGCAACAACGCCTTCCCCGCCTCTTGCTCCGGGACGGGGGGGGGGGGGCGACCGGTACCTTCTGCGTCCCCGCCCCCTCTTTGCACCGCCTGCTCCAGCTATCTCGGTGTCTTCCAGATCCTTCCAGACAAATTCGTCGTCGTGCCATTTGGTTCATGAGTGGAGCGGGGACCGGAGAAGCATCGGCAAGCACAATGATAATTTTAAATCTTCCTCCAAGTCTGGCTTCACGATCACTACATAAGCGAACCCACGACTGATGTGCCGCGTATTGACAGGGTGCTCTTGCGCTCGGACGGGTGTGGCACACGCTCATGTACCGAGCTCTTGTCGCAAGCGTCTTGTACCCTGTCGTCTGTAGACCTACTCTAACGACGTCGTAAGCACGGCGTTGTGTAGCGCCAGGCACCTATGCTCGCCTCACGGCCATTATGTCCAGGCACCATTCACTTCTTCACACAGGCGTAAGTGCTTGTTTCTTCAAGGGTTCTGCAATTGGTTCCGAACACACGGAGAGCCAGCCAGCACCTGCAGCAGCTGCTTCAGATCCTCGTGCTTCCACGGCCTGCCCTCTGCCCCTTCCCCGTCACCCTTCCAGCTCTCGTCGAAACCCCTCCATTCCCCCCTCCCCGCCCTGCTCCATTGCGCGGAGGCGTCATCACCATCCGCCCAGGCGTTAGCGTTCGCTCTCCCTCCGTTGACGCCTCCCTGATCGACCCAGCTTGACCGTGGGTGCCCCTGCACCTGGTGGTGGCGCTCCTGTTGGTAGCGCTCATGAGAGTATCCGTGATCTTGTTCGGAGTCCGTAAGATGGCCATCCATGAGGTCGAGATGATCGGTCGTTGTTTCCCCTGCCAAGAAAACGACCAAGCCGTTTAGGCCGTATTCATACGCAAGCAACGAGGAGTCGAGTGGGCGCTGCACGCGTGGGGCTGGGGGTCAAGATGGCGACACCAAATGCAAGAGACCAGATATGACGAGAACACGTAGAAACTGTTGTATATATAGTTGGCTGCAAACACCATCGGTGCCGCCTCTCGTTTGAAGCTCTCCACGCTCCATGGTGGGCTCCCGAGCCACGTAGCACATGTCCTGCCAAGTCTTGACATGGCGGTGTGTTGCCTACACAGCAGTGTCCGTAACCAGGTACTACTTCATACCATGTTGAGGTGCGCGCATGTCCCTTGGAGACCTTCCCAGGGGAGTCTGAAACCTGTCTAGGTGCTGCTGTTCTACGATACGTGGAGTTAGCTTCTACGGATGCTTATGATAAGCAGTGTGGACACTCGTAGAGTTTCCTGCACGTGCTGAACACGGGTTTGTTCTCCACTAAATCATTCGTACTGGTGTCAAAAAATAGCTCTCTGTTCCTCTGTGGACTCTTGTAGACTTTCCACACGAGCGAAGCCGCTTTCGACGAAGAACAAGGGATACGGCAATATTTTGGCGTTCACCTGCAGTAGACTCCCCTCCAGTGCTCCCCCCGCCCCCCGCGTCTGTCACCGCCGCCGCAGCAGCAGCAGCGGCGGCAACGGCCGAAGCTGTCGCGGCAACGTCCTCCGCGCTTCCATCGCGACTAGACCTCGGCAGCGCTTGCCCACCTCGAGAGCTCCCTGCTGATGCGGTTGCACCGCCTCCTCGAGGGGCATCACGAGGTGGCGGTGGAGGCGGAGGTGGTGGAGGGGGGGGCGGAGGGGCAGGGGCGGCGGAATCAGTCGAGACTACCGGACAGGAGCAGAGGTAGAGCAGGGTTAACACCAGCGCTCTTGTCTTGTCCCTCTTGGACACGACAGAGGGGCATGTTGATGTTGATATCATCCCGCCGTTGCCTCCGTCGCAGTTCGAGTGAAGACGGGGGGCGTCTCGGCGTCGCCTCTTGTCCCGAGGATGTCGAGGCTCCATGTCTCGTGACTGTGATAAACGTAACCCTAGTTTCCTCTTCTCTTCCTGCCCCTTGTTCTTGCTCTGTCTCTCTTGCTTGTTAGTTGTCTGTTGTGCGTTGCCCGCGCACCAAGGCAAGCGACCGGAGGGGCTCCGCGGTTGTATATTTTCCTCATCACATGTATATGTAATGCAGTACTACCTGTGTAGTGCTGTCTGCTGTGTCCCTATCGGGGAGTCTGGCACTCTGCTTGCTGCTTTGCTGCTGCTGTCGGTTGCGGTGGCTCGTCGTAACTGCTGCTCGTCCGCGTGTTCGTGGCTCCAGGTGTGATAATGGTAGAGGTGAGGGGCCAATCGATCAGGAACTACGGTGGCGGCAAGAGGAGGCGGGGCGGTGGGGTCCGATCCGGGATGCGATGCGTGATCTATCCGTGCCTGACCTTTGCCGTGGTCTGCAGTTTTAGCTTTCTCCTGCGGCGGCAATGGCAGTTCGCTCCTAGGTGAGACAGAGAGGGCTCGCGTATGATACTGCAGTACAGCAGTAGCAGCGTGTAGCTGTTTGAAGAAGAGCAAAATGCGTGTGGTGTCGCCAGCAGCTACGCAGGCAGAGACAGAGGACTGTTGTAGAGAAACAAATGAGATTGATTTCAGCCGATCGTTCTTCAGCAGGACAGCACGGATGCTTTGTACGGACGCATGACCGGTGATTCATGAAACGTAACGTCAATGATTGATTGCGGGTCGAAGCGAGTTTCGTCGCCACCATCGAGCAAGAGTGCCATATTCCTATAGGACGATGCAGTACAGGGTCTGCTGCTGAGTTGTGCATCAACCCCAGTGTAGATTTTTTTTGGGAAAATTCGCGAGCGTTCACCGTACATATCATACGTACACTAAATTTACAAAGATAACACCCCCTGGACCGATTTCAAAGCTCGACTACTCCACGACGAAGAGGATGCAAAAACGGAAACGATAAGCTTTTGGAGAGCTCTCCACCGGACGGCTTAACGCCGCCATTTCGGCGCTGCGACTCTTTCTGCTGTTGATAAATCGAGCTTTGAAAATCGGTCTAAGGGGTATGTTATCTTGTGTCGTGTACGGTAAAATTTATTGCGGTGACCGAGAGGAGGTTCGCCTGCATCTGTCGAAATCTGCAACCTCTGCTCAGATTTGTGCACCCATGGTGCGCCAACAACAGTGTCAACGCTGGCAGCACATCGGATTCATACAGCAACGAAGTGTAATTCGTTTAAGTCTGTTGGACGTACAGCAGCATTGCAAGACAGAACAACGAGTCCACCCGCCCGACTATTCTCAATGGCTGAGAAATGAAAATTTTCTTTGCCTGTGAGTCAGAGCCGCAACTCTTCACGGCAGTGAGTCTATGCACGCCTGCTGGATACTGGAGTTACTAGCGTCTGTTTGAATCCTTGCAATGAGGAAATTCTGGAAATTAGTGATACGAGCTGGAATAATAATTCAAATCAATGGAAGTTACGTGTAGTAGACTATGCATCTCGAAATCTTTATATTTCAGTTTGTCCGCCGGAATAATAATTCCAAATGGAGGAGCATCGACCGCGCTAACCAGGTGACCAATAAAAAGACATGAGTCTCCGTACGGTGGAAAACACAATATGCTTCTTTAGGCCACGATCTGGGACCCTGTGACCGAGCGTCATGGGGGGGGCTACGCTTACTCTCCGGATTAAAGACAGATACCACAGCACAACAGAAGAAAACCGCACTGCGCGTGTGTGTCTGTAATTAGGATCGACCGCTACACCGATGGCAAGCAGCACGAGTATTTTAACGCTTGTGTTGAAGTGTGTATCTGATTCGGCATCGACCGGCTCTTTACCCGGCGGATGATTGAGAATGGGTTCAGTCATATGAATAAAAGGAACGCTACAACGCTCTGCTATACTTGGCAGGTGTGTTCGCCTGATGTGCCATACCGCGACAACGACTCCTTTCCTGTGTGTCCCTACATTGTTTCAGTTTCTGGGGGGAACAATGCCTTTGGGCCAGCGACACTCCACGCCGGAGACCCCTCCATTTCCTCCTAAATTTGTCCTGCTGGAATTCTTCCTCAACCGCAGAGAGGGAAGGTGGAGACTACAGCTCATGCGTGGTCTTTCTGATGCGTCCAGCAAACACTACACCTACAACACCGCCCTTCGTGACCATGACCTCCCTGTGTTTCGGAATTTTATTTGTCGAATCACCGCATGTTGATGCGTTTCGAGAGGTTGTTCCTACCCCCAGGGTGCTTGTCTAGACTAAGATTGTGATGGAGAAGATATTTTTCACCGTAGGCGAGCACGGTTGTATGTGGGTTGGAGTTGTTGATGTTTCGTACCACCTCTGACGTGGGTTTTCTGAGCATTCTCCACGCAAGCAAAAACGTCCTTCGCACACTTACTTTGCGGCAGGGAGGCGGTAGGTGGCTACCGTAGGTGACATGACGGAAGATAACACTCCCCCTGGATCCGTTTTCAAAGCTCATGTTCTCCGCAGCAGAGAAGAGTGGCGGTGCCGAAAATAACGGCGTCGGAACCGTCTCCTCGGAGCTTTCCGCAAACGTATCGTTTGACTCACACGCCCTCTTCGTCGTGGAGAAATGCGCCTGTGAAAATCGATCCAAGGGTGCGTGTGAAATCTTACGTCATGTCATCTACGGTAGCCTGGTCGGCGGAAAAAACTGGACAAAGACAACGCCCCCTGCGTCACGCAGACATGCGATGATAGATAGCCTTTCAGGTTGATTTGTTTTTCTTTGTAACCACCCCACCACTCAGTAAATACACGTCAACTCGAAGCGCCGCCTCCCGAAAGATATGCCCCGTCACAGGTAGGTGCCGATCACTTTAGTCATCCTGCTCGCTCGATATCGCAGAGAAACTCGACCTGCTCCTGAGGAAACGGCGTCATCGTCGGCCCCTGTGGTAGCGTTTGCGATCTCGGTCACCAGCTTGGAGCTACCCACCGCATCCACGTAAGAGCTACCACGTTCTTTTTTCTGCTGCTGCATGGATTCCTGCTTGCTTTGTTGGGATGCGAAGTGTACAGGGGTTGGTGTTGAGTGTTGACGATCGAGTTCGACCCCAAGAGCTCTCTACCTTTTGATCATCCGTTGATACCCTCCTCTCCCCCGGGACAGCCGAAGACCCAGGGGCGAATTCTCCCGTGGACGTTCGGGAGGATGTCAAGAAGCCTAGCGAGGATATGTAACAATCAAGGGGAGAACTCCGGGGCGGGGGGGGGGG
>CACKRE030005186.1:7311-31050 GCA_902602495.3 Ectocarpus sp. CCAP 1310/34
GTCGTCTTTGAAACTCTCACATTGCAGCACTACTACAGGCCGCGATGAATCTCTGGGAACAGACCGACTTGGAGGACGCCAATCAAAAAGAAACACGCATGAGACTATACAACAATTATCTTGCGCTGAGAGTTGTGTCCAAAACAACACGAATGGAGTTCAACAGGAGGCGAGGTTCACTCTCTACAGCAATAGTATTCTTTCTGCTCTTGCGTAGACGTGTGACGTGAAAATAACGGCGCGACTCAGCCTAGAGCGTGTTGTGCCCATATCAACACGACTGGCTTTTAGAGGCGCGGCCCAGTCTACAGCGGTAGTCTGATCTGTTCTCGCGCAGACCTGGGGTACGAATGAAAAGATTAACCGTACCCTCCCTGCTGCTGTGCCTCTGCTGGACTTTCGCGCAGAGCTGAAGTTATACACCCAGGCCGATTTGTGGCCCAAGTATCTGAAAGCTGCTCTTGAGATCCGGATAGACTTCAATGACATCTGGGACAGGTGAGTCCTTATTTTCACATTGCTTCGTGCCCCGCTCTCTTGCGCTGGGCGCATATCCCGAAGCATTTGACGGCACCTTCGCTGTTTCTTCACTCGGTGTATTTTACCAGCATCAGCCCAGACAGACTGTTTTTCAGCGCACGGACCCGCTTTTTGTCTAGAACAGAAAGGCTTGTAGGTATGGGTAAAGGAGACATTGTACACTGCTGTACGACGGGCCAGGGTCTCCCCTCCTAAATTGCGCTGCGAGTGTGTCACCTACTACATCCCGGTTTCTGATAACCGAAGCTAGATGCACCGAAAACGAAACCAAAAATATTGCATTACAGTACCTATGAGACGATTGCTGTTCGTGTTGACCGAGATGATGTGGTTTTAGACATTGGGTAACGAGAGAGTAACCACTAGAAGCAAGTCAAGTATCGGCAGGAAGGAAGCTTTCTGATATCCGAGAGCGCCATGTCTACGTCCGCGTGCACCAATTCCTCAGCACAGCGATCATGGCCAAAATTCCGTGACACATCTGGAAATGATAACGAACTAAGGACATTTCATTCAGACCTTTTCAATTTTTTCTCGGCCAATTCCCCTCGACCCTTGTGCGAAACCTAGCCTTTTGGGGCCGGACAAGAAGCTCCCGTCAGGAGAGCAGCCCCCAGACCAGTGGTGCCAAATTCAAGACCAGCTCTACATCGTCAAAAAAAACAACGCCAAAAGTGCCACCGAGAAGAAAGCAGCCAACGCGGAGAACAAAAAGATACCCGCAGTCTTGGACGGCGCGGGCGGTGGGGCGGACGAGGGGAAGGCGAAAGACGACGAAGAAGAGGGTTCTCCGGTCGAGTCCGCGGCCGCGGTGAGGTGGGTGGCCTCCCAGACGGCCGCGTGGGAAGCTGAGCAAAGAGCCAACGGGGACGTAGCGTCGACGCCGGCGCCAGACACTCGAGCAGCGAAGCTTGAAGCGAAGATTGGTGCCTTGGGGCCTGAACCCGCGGCGGATTCGGCTGATCGCCCCAATTGGATGGCGAACGAGCGGCGTTGACCATGGCGGCTGAAAACCACCCCAGCATTAAGCAGGAGAAGGGGGAAGAGGAGGGGGAAGCACCAGAGGACGCCGAAGACGACGATAAGTTGACGAGGCCATCAGGACGGGTTCACAGTTACAGCCTTGTATTCGCGTTGTTTGGCCGTCCCGCGGGCAAGCATGAGGACGTTGACCTTAAGGTGGCCATGTCTACCGGCCCCGGGAAGCAGGGGCGTCGCGCCCAATCTGCGTCGGCGACTCCCTCTAGGACGTCGGACGAGGATACAAGCGACACCAGCAACGGCCCCTTAGGCAAGCGTGGTCTTCAGACGATGGATGGGGCCGGGGGCATCTGTGGTTTCGCCAGCCGGGAAAAATTAAAAACGAGGTGCATGCTCAGAATTCGAAGGCGAAGAAGGAGAAGGAAATGCAGGACTGGAGACGCAAGTTGGTGGAGTTCGCAACAGCCCCCCAACCGGATTCCAAGTCCGCAAGAGAGCTATGTGCGAGCGTGGCGGTGCTCACCAAGGCGGTCGTGGCCAAAGGGCGTCTCGACGAGGAGGAGGCGGTGGGTCAGCGTCACAAGCGGACGATAGATGGGAAGGAGAGGAAGCTCAAGTTGTGGGAGAAGCGGGGCAAGGAAGGGACAGAGGATTATTTTGCGCTTGAGGCCGAGCTTGAATATCTGTATTATAACCCGCCCTGTGCGGCTGTCGAGTCGCTTCCCCCCGTTGACCTCGCTAGCGCCGCAGCCCCCCTTCGAGTGTGATTGGCGATCCTGAAGCGGGTGCTGCAGTCGCTTTGGTCGGCGGTGGAACGGGCGTTGGAGGTTCTGGCTTGCCCGGTTTCAGCGGCAACGTAGGGCTCGCCCATGCAGCAGCAACGGGTGATGCCACGGCAGTTGCGAGAGCATCGGGAGCCGAGGCAGGCGACATCAGGTTGGAGGCAACCGAGTCTGTGTGGCTGTAACTTTGGCTATTTTTCTCGTGCTTTTCGCCGTGATTCCTCGTCGTTTACCCGTGACATGATGCCAGGGATATGAAGGGTCCAATATCGCGCGGGAGGGGGGCTTTGTTACCAACAACCCGGGTGCGTAAAAATCTCGACCAATTCAACAGCGTCCATGTGTGTGCTTGGTCCTTTTATTTTTTTTTCTTGGGGGAGGGCTTCGTCACCATCAACCCGGGTGCGTAAAATTCTCGACCAATTCAACAGCGTCCATTTGTGTGCTTGGTCCATTCATTTTTTTTTCTTGGGGGGGGGCTTTGTTACCATCAACCAGGGTGCGTGAAAATCTCGACCAATTCAACAACGTCCATGTGTGTGCTTGATCCTTTTATTTTTTTTCTTGGGGGGGGGCTTCGTCACCATCAACCCGGGTGCGTGAAAATCTCGACCAATTCAACGGCGTCCATGTGTGTACTTGGTGCAAGTTTCGGGGGGGGGGGGCGGGGGGGGGGGCTTCCTTTTTAGGTAAGAGCCTAGATGCGAGAAAAATATGTACTAATTCAAACACTTTCTGCGTGAGTGCAAAAAGTTATGTTTCGAAATGTTTTTTAGCTGTAACGCCGCTCGGCCAACGGTAGAAATACTTTGTCGAGCGTTGGTGAGGCGAACGAATCTTCCAGCGCCAAAAACGTCGAAGGGGTTTGTGCCGTAACGGAAGAAACAAAAAATGCCCTGAACAGCTTTTAACTTCGACGATGCCTTGCTTGGCTCCCTCGGATTATTTGTATCAGCGACTATCTACCCGGCAGGCCCCAAAAAACAAAGACGAAAAACGCCGCCGACGTCGTGTCCAAATGTAACCTACAACGGTAGACCTGTCCGTACAAAACAACCTGTCAATCATCATGGGGTTGCATGGTTTATGCTCTGCGCACCCGGTTCAACCGTACGACCCCATGACACTGAGTCGGGATGAAGGCAAATTCTAACACATGCACAAACTCTTTACTTGGGGCGCGACAATCAGGTGATGTCGTTGATCTTCTTACGAAAAGAAAAACTCTCGATTAGCTGCCTCTTCAACTCTGCATGGTCCGGGTGCCGCTCCTTTCTCACGTGCCCCCCCTCACCACTCTCTTCCTTCTCCCCCTCCTTCGGTGGCAGCAGCACTCCCTTCGACCCAACAGAAGTGTAGTCCGTGAGCGAGGTCATGCTCCCAGGCGTCGTGGTGCCCAGCGCTCCCTGTCCAGTCCGTACGTCCAGGCCGTCGAACGTGTGGAGCATGTTATGCAGGATGCAGCATGTGAAGAAAATGTTGTCGATGTATTCTCGTTTATGGTATGGCGTGCGGAGCTTGAGGATTCTAAAGCGGCCCTTCAGAATCCCAAGAAGCACTCCACATCCTTTCGCACACTCTCAAGATGCCTTAGGAAGGCTGTATCCTCGT
Source organism: Ectocarpus sp. CCAP 1310/34 (assembly GCA_902602495.3). Lineage (NCBI taxonomy): Eukaryota > Phaeophyceae > Ectocarpales > Ectocarpaceae > Ectocarpus > Ectocarpus sp. CCAP 1310/34. The sequence continues at coordinate 11,226 of CACKRE030005186.1, forward strand.
TGCTCTGCGGGTACTTGGACGGGGCGATGAGGGTTACCCACTGGTGTACACGCGAAATAGACACAACACAGGGACCGAACGAACGAAAAACGAGAACGGTCAGTTTAAGCGAGTGCGACTCACAAGTGAAACTCTCTGTGCACTACCGGCACGTACTTCGAAGTTTGTGCAACAAGATAGGCTGTGGTGTTGCTCCAAACCCTCTGCGTCTGCCATGTATGCTAAGCCCCATATTGTGTGCATGGCTTTCAGATATTCCGCACCCAAATTGGCACCCTCTCGCTCGAAGGGAGCTTTCCCACGATATTCTTGTGGTGGACTACACATAAGTCCTTGGGGACGGACATCCTGTGATACGAAAGCCTCAGCGTGAATGAGGATATCAGGGTTTATTGGGAGCCGTTCTTGATGCGCAGAGTCAAAGTGTGTGCGTGTTCTCACACGTGTAACGGGAGCAACAAGAACATCTGAAAAAAATCCCGAGCGTCTGAAAGCGCAGCGACTACAATAAACTGCCTATAACATGTGCAGGCCCATCAAAGCAACACCGGCATACCTCGTGGTACCCGTTGTCCATCAACAAGAAGCATCCGCGGCGCGATCGCTCGGTGCCCTTCGCCTTGGCGAAGTTTGTACTCTGTTCTGATTTTGTTGACTCCCGAGTCGTACCGAATGGTCGTCTTGTCACTCGTCGCACCGGTGAAGCCGTTGGTAACGGCTAAAGCGCGTCCAGCGTGGTCGACCGTGACCTCGTAGGCGATAGTTGGAAACCCCTCCTTGCCCGTGAAAGAACGGCCAAGGGTGAAGGGGCACATGTTCCAGCCAATGTGGGTGACATCCGTGGACCCACACGCTCCCGTACACCCTAGTTGGTGAAAGATCCCCATAACTTCGTCCAGGTACGTCCCGGTCGGGAGGTAGATGTGCTCGTCGAGCATCTCCGCCGCAAAGTGACGGCAGAACTTGTGGAACGTTGCTTGTGCCATCGACTTGCTCATCTTCGACAGCTGCTCTACGTCATCGAAGCAGGTGCTCTTGCCGAGCACCTGCATAGCCGCCAATATCTGGAGAAAAATGGAGTGGTGTACATGTTTGTGGAAGGGGGGCGAGAAGAGAGCGGTGAGATACCGCTTGCATACAGGAGGCCAGCACTGTTGGTGCCAACCAGTGCACTCAACCACCCCGGGAAGGGCAACACAAGAGAGGCAAACATGCGGTCCAGCTGTAAACAAGTACGCGGGCCATTGCGTTTTCGCCAACGTTGTGATTCAAAATCAAGTTACGTATACCAACAGCAGGGGCGCTGCAACACTCTGCATCGGCAACCTTGCTACCCTTGGTTGCACTACGGATAATAAAGGGAGAGAGGGAGAGGGAGAGAGAGAGAGAGAGAGAGAGAGAGAGAGAGAGAGAGAGAGAGAGAGAGAGCGGCTGGGGGGGGCACTAGACTATGTACGACGAACTTAACGTGGAACGGACACTGTAGGATGTTCACGAAGTACAATATCAGAAAATGAAACAGGAAATCTTAGAACGAACCTCCCCGACACATCCGAAGCTCTGATGCGGTCAATACAGATATTTTGGTGTTTCTCTTGGCACACAGACACCTGAAACTTTACAGAGTTTCAGCATAGACTAGTCTAAAGGATGGCGCGAGGCTTGATTTGCCTAGTCTTGCCTTGTCTACCGCATGCAGAAGTTTTTGGGTACTGCAGCACGTAGGCGTTCCGCCTACTAACCCCAGCTACAGTGTTGCTACCGTAGACATGAGACCCTCCTTGTTCTACTACTCTTTACGTCAGGCGACAGGCGTGCAGTAGGAGGTTCGCACAAACGGGTAGACGTGCGTACCTTCAAATCGAGTGGTATTCCTCCGCGGTCAGCTGCATCCTTCTCCCCCGACGAAACCCATCGCTTCGCCCTTGACAGCTTGACCAGTTCTTGAGAGAAGGGGTAAGGTACACGGAAGCGCCCTCGAAACATTTTAACAGCGGCCGTGGTGTGGTTGGCGAGGTCGACATCCTAAAGCTGCTCCCACCAGGCAGAGGTACGCCAATCCCTCCGCTGCGTGACGCGTCGTGTCCTCTTAACCTTCGGGCCGATAACTTCCTCGTCCTCCGAATCCTCGTCAAACAGCACAGCATCCCAATAGGATACCGAGCGTGCTGTGCGCCGGCAACCATCCTCCTCTTGGACCTGGTGAAAAGCCGCCAACGCGACTGACAGCACTGTTGCTTCCAACTGATTGTCGCGGTCCCAATATCGGGCGCACCGCGCTGACAACAAAGCACCGGGTCTGCTCGTGTGTGGCGCTGTGCTAGGCTGTCACGCGCTGTGCTGTGCTGTGCTGTGCTGTGCTGTGGGGCCCTGTTGTGCACTGTCGGGTGCATCCAGCGACCAAAGCAGGTGTGGTGGGGGGGGTGTGCGATGCACGCCCCCCCCCTAGGTTTGGATTTCCAACTAGATTTTCAACTCGGTCGCGAGTTGAAAATTTTTGAAATTCCCAACTGCGCAGAGCGTTTCCGTTTTTTTTCGGCCCGAGTTGAAAATTTATATCTCGAAAAAATCGATTTTCCAAACCGTAAGAAGAAGCTCTGTTCGGCTGGGAATTGCAAATTTTAATTTTTTAACTGGAATTTTTCAAACCGTAACGAACCGCCCTAGACTATTTGCTTAGATAGAGATCTGTTCGTTGGGTCATGCTGACATAGTAATTAAAAAATGAACAAAGTCGGCAGCGCTACCGGACATGAAAGCGGATGTTTCAAAGCTACCGTGAGGGGTGGAGGAATAGCACGGCCCGTCTCGAAGCTCGAATGCTCCATACCCAAACTCGCTCGCCGTGCGAACACCGGAAATGGTGGCTTAGAATCCCCTTCCTCCAGGAATTTCCGTCAACCTATCGGCCTCTCTGTAGTGGAGCACTGTACCTTGGAACATAGGTAGGTCTAATCTCATCATCTAGGCATTGCTACCACGGCCCCCGCAGCCGGAGGCCCTTCCTCGAGTCGTAGTTCATGCATCGAAGCACGACATGCACCGCACCAAACCGTTGCTTCGCTACCGCCATGCAAACAATCTTTACCGGACTGTCTACCGTATTCAAACATATATCGCAGCTCCAAACGTCCAAACGACTTCGCACAGGACAAGTACGCCGCGTTCTTGAAGCGGGATTGTCGATGCCAACAATGTAGTGATAAAATACGTCTTATATTTCGTGTGGAGGCTGCAGTGGGCATGCGATGCGCGTTCCACACCGCAGTGCATTAAGACCATACCTTGTATCCGCCACCGGAGCGTTTCGGTATCTACGCCAATCCTGTTGTTGTCGCGGAGTCGGAGGAAGGGTGCCGGAGGTGCGATTGTGGATGCCAATTCGCGTGTTGTTGTTTTGTTGTTGTTGGTCCTCACATTAGCTCTAAAGTCCACCAAAAATGGGGAGCCCGTGGTCTCCAAACCCGGCCCATACGACGCCGCGGTGAAACAACAGGTAGCCTTTCGCTCACGCTATGGATTCATTTCTAATCTATCTTAGACTTATTTCTGTAGATAAAGATGGATTTGTTTTGTGACAGTAAGAAAATGAAAAAAATCGAAGCAGGGTACAAACCACCCAGAAAAAAAATCAAATGATAGAAGAAAGAAACGAACAGCTACCGCACCGACCGTTCGAGAAAAGGGCCCTCGGAAATCGACCGAAACGAAACAAAGACGAAAAAAAAGGAGAACGACTCCCACACCCGCCTAAAGAAAATACAAAGGGTGACGTAACAGCACCAGGCACAACGCATCAGGGTATGGGAGTAACGGAAAAAACAGGACAAATAGCCGGCATATGGGCAGACAGCCAGATGAATAAAAAAACAAAAGCAACATGTATTTATATATTTTTTTCTCCCTTCATTGGACTCTGTCGTCTGCCCCTCTGGCCCATATCCTCCACTTCTCCAAGTATCCTCCACTTCGACCAGCTAGACGACCCAACCGGGGTCACATAGGAGGGGGGGGCTGGACCCCCGCCTGCGGTTCCTGCCTGAGGTATTTTTATCGCGAGAACGGTACGGCAATCCCTCCCCTCGCGACCTTCGAAGTCGATTACATCGCAGCCTACTAAGGGCCAGGTCATAGGAGTCCCGGCAGAGTGAGTATTTTTCTCACTCAATAAATCCTGGTCTAGGATGAAAGCGACGCGCTGCAAAGCTTGTTGTTAGTAAACCATAATCTACTTCTTCTGAAGTCGGGAGGGAAGGGATTTCTGTACCCTTCTCACGATCAAAATACCTCAGGCAGGAACCGCAGGAGGGGGTCCAGCCCCCCCCCTCATAAGTGACCCCGGTTGGGTCGTCTAACTAATAGAAGTGGAGGATAGGGGCCAGAGGGGCAGACGACAGAGTTCGATGAGGGGAGAAAAAAAAAATGTGTGCGAACGAAGACCGTGTTTCGTGAGCTTTGTTACGCGCATGGAGGACAACCGCCTCCCCAAGCGCATGCTGTTGGGAGCGATGGCAGGGGGCGTGGGATACCGGGGCGGGCAGGAGAGTGACTGGGTGTCTCGTCTAGGAGAGGACCTCGTGGCCTTCAACATGGGAGACGAAAAAGAAGGGGGGAAATGGAAAGAGAGCGCCAAGGACCCGGAGGTGTGGTGCAACAAGGTCGAGGACGGGGCGGCATGGTTCATGAGGAGATGGCACAGGCAGGAGGCGGAAGCGTCGGCGAAGCGCCAGCGCGCGAGAGAAGCAGAAGCAGGGGGCACGGCAATCTCAGGACCGACGAGAAATAGAGTCGGGGAAGCGGCGGTGAGGGGGAAGAAAGGGCGACCGGGCACTGCTGCTGTAGAAGCGAGTAGGGCGGCCGAGGCAGCACTTGTGGCGAAGTAATTGTTTTTGCCTTGGTTTTTTTTCGTCTCCCATCATTGGACTTTGTCGTCTGCCCCTCTGTCCCCTACCCTCACTTCTACCAGCTAGCCGACCCAAACGGGGTCACATAGGAGAGGTGGGCTGGACCCCCCCCTGGGGTTCCTGCCTGAGATATTTTTATCGCGAGGAGGGTACAGCAATCCCTTCCCTCGTGACTTGTGAAGTCGATCACTATTGTGATTGCTGTAGAGTTGTGAATCGGTACGAAAAAACGATATATTTTACATCGGCTGCGCAGCAGCCGATATAACGATATTTTCTCCGATATATCGCCTACGGCGATATATCGGAGAAAATATCGGGCGAGCGCAGCGAGCCGTGATGGGGGCGAGCGAAGCGAGCCCCCCCATCGGCCCCCCCCGGCTGGTGAGGGGGCCTCGCCGGAGGCGCCGCCGGAGGCAGAAAATTTGGTGCATTTTCCTTTCATTTCCCGTCAAAATGGGCCCAAATGCGGCATCAAAAAGGGCTTGACTTCAGCTGCAAACATCGCACGGAATGTAGAAAAAAAAAAAAAAGATTAAGATTGATGTATTGTCGCGTATCCTCAGCAGTACCCTCCTTCGGTCTCTCCCTGTGTCTACTTCCCGGTTGGTTCTGGACATGGTGCTGTTGTCTGCTGTTTCTGCGCTGCTGTGCTGTGTGTGTGTGGCGTACAGGGGCTCCGTACTGCTGCGCATACCCTAAATTTGATTCACGGAGCCCCTAAGAAACATCGGTCGGAACATCGGCACGAATTTTCGATACCGATATCGATATATATCGGACGATATATATCGTGTACATCGTTCCGATTCACAACTCTAGATTGCTGTTGTTTCTCACATTAGCTCAATAGTCCCAAAAAATGGGGAGCGCGTGGTCTCAAAAACCGGCACATACGACGCCGCGGGGAAACACAACGAAAATAGGGTGCAAACCACTCGGAAAAAAGAAAAACAAAATGATAGAAAGCAAAGAACAGGTATCGCATCGACCGTTCGAGAAAAGAGCCCTCAAAAACCGATCAAAATAATACAAAAACAAAAAAAGGAGGACGCTTCCCACACCGGGCCAAAGAAACAACCAAAGGGTAACGTACCAGCACCAGGCACTACGCACCAGGGCATGGGAGTAACGGAGCAAACAGGACAAAGAGGCGGCAGATGGGCCGACAGCCAGACTCACAAAAACAATGTCAACAGCAAAGGCGACTTCAAGGTACCCAACCCAGCAGAGTAGGCCGGGAGGTCATGAAAAAAATAAACACGGCACAGAGGCCGAAGGCAATACAAAGAACATACGTTAAGAAAGAAGTATAGCATACAACAGGGAGGGAAACAGGGCGCAACAACATCAGCCGGGTACATAGTTCGCCAGAAGTGCTGCCTCGGCCGCCCTACTCGCTTCTACTGCCCGGTCGCCCTTTCTTCCCCTTCGCGCTGGCGCTTCGCGGACTCTTCCGCCTCCTGCCTGTGCCATTTCCTCATGAACCATGCCGCCCCGTCCTCGACTTTGTGGTACCACACCTCCGGGTCCTTGGCGCTCTCTTTCCATTTCCCCCCTTCCTTTTCGTCTCCCATGTTGAAGGCCACGAGGTCCTCTCCTAGACGAGACACCCAGTCGTCCTCCTGCCCGCCCCGGTATCCCACGCCCCCCGCCATCGCTCCTAACAGTATGTGCTTGGGCAGGCGGTTGTCCTCCATGCGCATTACAAAGCCCGCGAAACACAGTCTCCGTTTGCGCACGGTGGCCTCGATGGTTTCCTCGCAGCCTGCCTGGATGACGGCCTGGGCATAGGACAGCGGGCGGTGTGAGCGTTTCCGCCTGCTCCAGCCGACGCACCGTGTAAGGAACTGGCGGTGGGTTTCATTGAGCTTCGCGTAGTGCTCCGTTGTTAGGCTCCACGAGGCGCACCCATACAGGAAAGTCTCCACCACTTCAGCCTGGAGTAGCCGGATCTTGAGCTGGCGATTGGCCCGTCGCCTGTCGTACATCGAAGCACTGTTCCGGCGGTAGCACTTCCACGCTCGGCAGCTGCGGCTCTTGATCTCCCGGTCGGCCTTGTTGTCCGCGGAGATGGTACGTCCGAGGTACACAAACCGATCTCTCTGCTTGTACGTCTGGCCGGTGGCGCTGACCGTGAACGGGCGTTCCTCGATCCCTTTCGGCAACATGCACATGATCTCCGTCTTTGGCTCCGATACCATCAGTTCCAACAGGCCGGCCACGCGCACGATGACCGACATCATCTTCTCGAGACTCTCCGGCGAGCGCGAGCAGATGGCCGCGTCGTCAGCGTAGAGCATGTACCCGGCTGATGTGGTTGCGCCCTGTTTTTTTCCCTGCTGTATGCTATACTCCTTCATCTATGTCCTTTGAATTGCTTTCGGCCTATCTATCCATGTGCTGTGTTAATTGTTTTCATGACCTCCCTGCCTACTCTATTGGGTTGGGTACCTTGGTCTCGCTTTTGCTGTTGCTTTTGTTTTTTGTACATCTGGCTGTCTGCCCATCTGCCGCCTCTTTGTCCTGTTTGCTCCGTTACTCCCATGCACTGGTGCGTAGTGCCTGGTGCTGGTACGTTACCCGTTGATTTTTTGTTCAGGCTGGTGTGGGAAGCGTCTTCCTTTACTAGATCGGTAGGTGGAATAGTTTATTTTGGTTGAAGAAAATACCTGCAGTAGGCTTGTGCGTCTGTTTTCATTCGCCCGTTTACTACACAGCAGTATTGCAATATATTGATTGAGGTGTGAGAGGCGCCAATCAATGTGATGGACTCCGAAAAACAAAAATGTCTTCGAAAAAAAATACCTCAACACGGACTCAAAACCATGGTTTCGAGAGTCAGGGTTGTTGTTGTTGTTGTTGTTGTTGTTTTCTTCACATTAACGTGCAGTTGCTAATCCCAAAATCTAGCAAAGACGCGGTCCGTGGTCACAAAAAGGCCAGAGCCATCAGAAGGTCTAAATAACACACACTATTAGCAAGGAAAGGGTACGCAAGCCCGAGGAGGTACACCTGCAATCCCTGCAGCGCGTTTGCGTGCTCACAACTGAACTACACGCCCACACACTACAAATCGAGTACAGCAGCAGCATCACCCCCCTTGTCCCGCATTTTACCAAAATGAATGTTTGTCGACTACAGCTTACTGCTGTCTGAAGTGCTGTCTGTAAAATAATAACACCATGGTGCATGGTACACAAGCTCGGGGCATGGAGCTGCTTTCTGAAGTGCTGTCAGAATGAGTCTGTGGACAGCCCAATTGACAACACCCGAATCTATCCAGATCATCTGTGTTAGGCACAACAGTGTAAACATCGGCACTGACTAGGAATCGTTCCACATTGAAGGGGTCTTCCACGATGCAGGTACACAATTAAGGCACCCGGGTTATCCGCGCCATCTCTGCCGCGTCTCTCCACAAAACCAGTGACGTCATTACACACACCCAACACCTGTATTCAGGAAAAAAAAACGGAAAAATAATTGACAATCCAAGAGATGTTTGTCCGTGCGCCACGGTTCGATGCCGTCCGCCTGCTCCGGTTCCGCTGCTCCGGTGCCGCTGCTCCGGTACCGCTGCTGCGGTGCCGCTGTGGCCAGTCCTAGCACGACCAAACTCGACCCGCTCCGCTTCGTACACGCTCTCGTTGCTGTCCTTCCCAGTCGGTTCCTCGCTTTCTCCCTCGTTGCACTTACGGTTCTCGGTCTGAAGATTCTCGCGCCGAAGGGTCAACCAGCCCAATGAGCTCGTCACAACCTGTCCCCTCCTCCTTTGATGGCAAAAACAGGTTACTGAGACAGTACAGCTCCCTCTAGCAAACCTAGGGCCGTGTACATAGTGCCCGTCCACAGTTCTGATGACGTCTGCCTCCGCGCACAAAGATGAGATGGGCATTGCTGCCTACACCGACGGCCTGGAGCCCCGCGAAATCTGCACCTTTGTACCTGACGCACCAGTGCCGACCCAACTTCACCACTACGCACGCCTCGCGGCGGGTGCGCCGCAGCAAGAAGGTATCGGTCCCCTGAGGGTGAGTCTAGCCCTGCTCGCTAGAAAGACTCCCCCCTCGCTATGGGTCATGCCTACGCAAAACCTTGCCGAGGCAGCGAGGGGAAGAAAGGAACCAGGGTTGCCTTCACCGAGTTCACGAAGTGAATTGGCTTGTTTTACAACGTCGTTGCCAAGCGACAAAAACCCAATCCCGATGTCAAACACCGAGGGGGAGGTTGTTTTACAACTTCATTGCCAAGCGACGAAAACCCAACCCCGATGGCAAACACCGCGGGGGAGGGAGGGGTACTGCGGGGGGGAGGGAGGGGTGTGGTATATTAAAAAATAGAAAAAAGAGGAGTAACCAGAAACGGGTATACCCGGGTACTTCGTCACCACTTTCGGGTACACTTAGAAATCAACCCGCCTGCACCCCTAGGTACCCCCAGGAAGCCTGCGGCATCTCCAGACTGTCTGCTGTTACCGATGCTGGTTACTGGTGTACCCGGAAGAGGTCGATTTTGTACCCAGAAATGGTCATATAATCCCGGCGCCGACGACTCTAAAACCCGCAGGAAAAACCGTATACCGCACATACCCGCACGACACGCCATATACCGCACATACCCCGCAGCAGCCACACAAAACCACCAACGCTTGTTGACGGCCACATTGCCCTCAAGGATACCAATCTCCGACAGACTCCTCCGCAGATCGCGGCGAAAAACCAACCGCCGTGCCCGGCCCCCGGAGGCAGTTCCTAGCCACACACAACACACCTCACCCACGCACCACACGACGGTCATCATGCTGGGGAATGGCAAACATTACAAAGACGCGAAAGCCTTAAGGCTAGATGTGGCGGCCATGTTCTCGGCAGCTGGCCGTAGCTTTCATTCTGGGAAGGGAGGCGGCAGGCAGAAGAAGTACATCTGCAATGGCGCCGCAGGAGGATGCCAGGCGACCGTGCGCGCCTGCAGGCAGAGGTCGGGAGAGTTCAAGGTGACGTTCTTCATCCCGGAACACAACGACTGCTCGGGCGGCAAGGTCGGAGCGAAAGCGGCTGCGCTCGAGGGCTTCGCCAGTGACGCCATGGTCAGCAACCCGACCATGAAAGGCACCGACCTCAAGAGGAGCCTGGAGCAGAGCACAGGACTCCGGGTCAGCTACAGCGCGGCGTCACGCCTGAAGGTCGCGGCCACGAGGGCGTCGAAGGAGCAGCTGGAGCACGGGTACCGCATCATGGACTCGTACTGCAAGGAGCTGGTGAAGGACTGTCCGGGATCGGTTGCGGTGGTGGAGGTGGGTGTATTATCAGCGGTGGTTGAATTCGTGGGTAGAAATGGCTTGAATGAAAGGTGTCTGCTGTGGGTAGACTGCACCCCCGATGTTAGCTCTGCACCACCTTCCACAAGTACTCACGCCAATGTGGCACTAAATCTGCGATTCTGTTGAAGCAGTCGGAGCTCTGGTGGAAACAGCGGTAGCAGCGCCCCAAAAATGGATGGCTAATGATGCCTCTTGATGCAAATAAATCATAGACTCTAAATCATAATGGACAAATAGGCGGGAAAAGTTGGTTTGATCGAATTTGAATTTGACCACTTTGTCTTGTTTTGTGTACAAGAAGTTTTGGCGTGTTGTTGTAGAGACACTTCGTGATTTTTTGAAAGAGTTTTGAAATTGATCTTCGAAATTTGTTTGAAATTTGCAATCGAACTTATGCCATCCTCCTACCCCCCTTCGATGTGTTTCGTCCTCCCCTGCGCTGCTCTGCACTGCTGTGTCAGAGGGAGACTACCGGCAGGTTCCGCAGTGTTTTCGTCATGCTCGGGCGAGCTGCTCACGCCGCGGTGCGAAGCCCGATCAAGGTGTGTGTCACGCAGAGTTGGGATTGACCCTTTCCATTTTTAATCGGAATATACGTGTGCACCTTCTTCGCGCCCTCCTTGTTGCACGGTGAATGTTGTAACCCATTGGAGTATTTATTTGAGGATATTCCTGTTCTAACACCACGTAGACTATGTTGAATGCAGTCAAACCCTTGTATCGAGTGTCACTGTCATTCGCGCGCGCGGAGATGTGTTCACGAGGATGTGGTCAATAGGCGGACGAGCGCACTGTCCCCCCATTACCCCTCTTGTACCTAGTTTAGAGGGGGGGGAGGTATACTGATGTAAACGCATGCCGTAGTCGTTAGACCATTGACCTCGAATCCCTACAAAGCGAGACGGAGCACGCCGGGTTCTCACCGGACCAAGCTCTCACATCACCAAGCGCAAAGCGCCGCGAGGAATTCGGCGAGTTGCATGAAGGGTGCGGTGCATCCTATTAAGGGTGTTCGGCATCGCGCGCTTGCTTCCTTGCATATGGATGACAGCTGCAAATGATTTGTTAATTTATTGTCTGTTGTTTTCACTTGCTCTTTGCACTTCAAGAGACAGTTACAAGAGACAGTTATGAGCACTGCGGAACTGCCTCGAAGGTGCTCGCCCAATTTCACACAACGTGATGCGATCATCCCCTTTGCGCGGAGTAAGGGTTCCATTACGGTTACCGCAAACAAAAAAAAAGGCAAAAAAAATGCGGTCAAAATGCGGTAACCTGGTTGTCGAGCTCACGATGCGATCGGCTTGTTTACAACGTCGTTGCCAAGTGACGAAAACCCAACCCCGGGGGTACCGGGGAAGGGTATAGTAAACGATACAGGGATCGACTCTCACCATCTTTGTTGCCTTGCTATTTGCGTGGTGCCCGCTTTCCACTCCAACAACCTGCGAAACATTGCCGGCATCGATGGAGATCAGCGTCTTGTTGGTGGTTTATCTCGAAGACCTAAGTTGTTTCCTTTCAGGCCGGGTGAGACCGGTCGATGCCCCCACGCCACCGCTCAAGATTTTTGTATCTCCCTTTTCCCCTGCGCAAACATGTTCCCGTTCCTTCGAAAGAGATCGACGCGAAGATCTGCGAAGGTCGTCCGTCGTGTTGAAACCTATATGTTGCCCTTTCTTGCAGAGCGACGTTATGTATGCATGTCGGCCTCAGCAGTGATTTTGCGTTTTGACGAATTGCCTTCACCCTTTCCCTCCCTCTTTGCTCTATAAAAAACGTCCTCAGGTCGTGGGGATGGATGGGGGACACCTCAAGGGAGAGTGGAACGGGATGATGCTGACGCTGACGTGCAAGGACGCTAACAATGAGAACATCCACGTCGCGACGGTAATCGGACCCAAGGAGGACACCTCCCTCTACAAGACGTTGCTACGCAACTGCAAGAAGAACCTGAAGATGAGGGACCTGCTGGAAGACTCGAAGACAACCTTCTTCACGGACCAGCACAAGGGGGCGACCTGTGCGCTGCGGGGCGAGGCCCCGCTGGCGCAGCACCGGTACTGCTTGAGGCACCTCATCCTAAACTTGGAGGAGAAGATCGGCAGCGTGAGTAAAAGTATGATGTTATGTGTGCGAGACGTTGACGAGTGGGGGATGGCTGGGATGTGTGTTATGAAGCGGGGGGTGGGTGTCTGTGATGTGCATTATCAAGCAGTTCGTAGGTGTCGTCAGATGTAAGATTTTGTGTTGTTTCCCTCCCTTTTCTTTCTCCCCCCCCCAAAAAAGAAATAAACCCGGACAGAGTGTAGCATGTGCTTTGCTGCTGGGATGTCTGAACCCTTTGTTGGGGTGTGAGTACCGCCTCTAGACGTCCGTGGCAGAGGCCTCCAGCTTCTACAAGTCCAGATCACGGTATCTTTATTCTGGACAAGTAACCCAGAGAAAATGTTAACAACAACGCAGAAGAAACAGATTGAGTCCCATCGACCGTTGTTGTTAGGTACCGCTCATGAGTCCTTACTCGTGTGTGTGCGGGGCTTTTGTTTAGTTCACTGGCTTCGTTATTTGGTGCTAGCCGTGGACTCGACGTTTGGTATTGCTGCAGTGGGTGTCGGCAGGTATAGGCGCCACTGCTGTTGATGCACTCGCCGATGCGCTCCGACTCCCTTGGGCGCATTCCTGCTCCATTTCGTTGTGTTTGAGAAGCCCTTCTCCCTCTTTTGCCCGTGCCCCTTCTCCTCATTTTTTAACTTGTCTGCCCAGAATGCCAACTCATGGGTATTCTTCGCCGCCAGAGCTCCCACGAAGAAACAATGCGAGGACATCCTTAAGCAGCACGTGCTACCGAGCAAGCCTCGCGCCTATGTCCAGATCATTGACGATTGGAAGAGGCATGAGTGGGCTCACTCTGGTGGGCCCCCCGACACCGCACTCCAAGACGTTGTCACGAACAACCTTTCGGAGCAAACCAATTCGGCGGTTGGTGTCGAGGTAAGGCTACTCGTTGCACGAGGTACTTCGTATGTGGCTGCCAGGATCGGTGTTGTAAATACGAAAGTATCAATATGCGAGGATGATGTTCGTTCCGTTTGTTGTGCACCATGTATGATCGGTGGCAGTATTGGTAGGACAACGAGCCGCGAAGACTCGAACACGTTACTGTAGATTCCATGTCAGGGACACCCACCCACTCGTTGGAAGGCAAGCGTACTCTGCGTAGCAGTGAAGAGACCGATAGTAGATGTTGTTTTTTTCAGAAAAGAACCTGAATACACCACTTTTTCGCTGACGTGAATGGACACGAATACGCGTGTGCCTCCCACGACCCCTCCACCGCACCCCCCGCGCTCCCGCGCATTATTGCTCGAGTTGTGGGTGCACCCCTACCCTGTTTTGGTGATTCTCTTGTACCAATGCGACGCCCCGTGTCGACCACAGCAAGTAAGCGAGCATGGTTGGTTTCGTTCCAAACGTAGCTTGATCATGTTGCAACTTATTCGGCGATGACTTCTCACAGCCTAGGAAGCTACCTCCATTGGAGCTGATTAGGAGCATCCTCGCTGATACCGCCAAGAAGTTCGCCCACCGTTCCACCCTCGACAATGGCACATGGACACCCTATGCTGCCGCGACGTTCGAAGATCAGAGGAAGAAGTCCGCCGGGTAAGTGACAAGAGTGGAGAATGAACGGCCGCGTTTGGGTTTTTCTGTGTATGGGTACGCCCTCGTGTGGTTTCGAAGAGACAACCTTGTCCCTGGAGGACTCTCCAGTACTTGCACGGACGGGTGGTGGGTTGCCGACGGGTGGGTGTTCCATGATATGTTTCTAGGTGCACGCACGCTGCCGAGATCCACATCTACTCACATGCACGCCTTTGCCACGCGACGTTCATTACTCCAGGCTCGTCGCCTCCCCCACGGGCAACCAGTTCTACACGGTCGAGAACACCAACCTCGCCACCCTCAACACCCGCGGCAACAGGGTCCTGCTGAGGTGGGGCGAGCCGGGGCAGAAGACGGAGTGGTCCTGCACATGCGGGTTCCCCGCGAGATTCCAGATCCCTTGCTGCGATGTCATTGCCGTGGCTAGAGGTAAGCGATGTACACTGTAGTCTTGTGACCGACAAAAACGATGAACGTGAACCTCGTGTTGCCAGGAGCCTTCCAGCAGTACTCTGTGAGTGTATTGTCGCGGAATCGATCGGACCACTTGCGTGCTTACTCGCGTGTTCACACGGCAAACATTTTTTTGCGCGGCGTGCTCTGTCTCTGTTTTCTTGTCATTGTGGCGGGTCTTTTGTTTTCTGTCTGTTCATCATAGTTGTTTCCTGCGTGGTTCTTTTGTTTGTTTTTTATATCCCTGTTGTCCTGTCTTTCCCGGATAGTTTATTTTCTCTTCTCGAGTAGATACCAAGATTGAACCAGTCTGTGGAATACCAAGATTGAATCAGGGGATAAACTACAATACCTTCTTTTAGGCAGCGTAGCCTGTGACCACGGGAATCGCTCGGTCAAGTGTTTGATGACAAAAGAAATAAGCGGTCTACGTTCGCGCACTTCCAGTTGAACGAACTAGGACCCTTTCTCGAACGTGATTCACACACCAGCACCTGCAACGGCAGCTTCGAGGTCGTGGTAACATACGGTGCTTGTGCCACAAAACGTGAAAGCCAAAGTCATTCTGATGCTCCATGATTGGAAAACAGGTGAAACGATACTTCGCGTTCGGTCAGTCCTTCGTCGCGCGTCAGTATCCCTTTCGGCCGCGGTCGGCAGAAACTAAGCACGCTTTATCGCTGCTGTCATTGCCCTCTTCTGTCGCTGTCCATGTTGCCCCCTCTTTCAATACACGCAGAGGAGGACAAGATGAACGCCGTCATGAACCTGATGCACCCGGCCTACCGCCTACAATACCACCGCCAGACCTACGGCGACGACGCGTACCAGGTCATGCTGCCTGTGCCGTCCACGCTGGAGGAAGATGACACGCTGCTACCTCCTCTCCCCGTGGATGGTCAGGCCGGCGCTCCGAAGAAAGTCGGGCCGAAGAGGTTCAAGAGGATCGCGGGGCGCGGGGACAAGTACGCTTCGTCGTCGTTCAACACGCGAGTTTCTGAACTCGGCCCGGCTGCATCCGGAACCACGGCGGGTCTCTCTCTGTCGCAGGGGCGTGCCACGGCGGGTCCCTCTCTGTCACAGGGGGGTGCCACGGCGGCTTCCTCTCTGTCGCAGGGGGGTGCCACGGCGGGTCCCTCTCTGTCACAGGGGGGTGCCACGGCGGCTTCCTCTCTGTCGCAGGGGGGTGCCACGGCGGGTCCCTCTCTGTCACAGGGGGGTGCCACGGCGGCTTCCTCTCTGTCGCAGGGGGGTGCCACGGCGGGTCCCTCTCTGTCACAGGGGGGTGCCACGGCGGCTTCCTCTCTGTCGCAGGGGGGTGCCACGGCGGGTCCCTCTCTGTCACAGGGGGGTGCCACGGCGGCTTCCTCTCTGTCGCAGGGGGGTGCCACGGCGGGTCCCTCTCTGTCACAGGGGGGTGCCACGGCGGCTCCCTCTTCGTCACAGGGGGGGCGTGCGGGCGGATCGGTTACGGTCGGGGGGATGGTGATCAATTTGACACGCTGAGTGCCGCCCGCCGAATGATGACGACGTGTATTGCCGTTTTTTTGTGCCATGTACTCCGCGATATTATATTTTCGTGCCATACACTCCACGGTGAAGAATCGGGGATAGCGGACCTTGACATTCATCTAGCCGACGACCAAATGGGTGATGACGATGGTGAAAAATCATGGTCAGGGAGGTTTTCAGGTTTTCAGGATCTTCCGACACTCTCGTCTTTCTTTTCTTTCGCTTTCGTGTTCCATGCGGTACATTGGTTAAGTTCAATGCAAGGCGCGAGGGAGTGTGCTTGCCCTCGCTTTCATCGTGCATCGTGGATTTGTAGCACACACCCTCTGCTGACTAGGAACTTTCGGGGTACACGATGCTGCTACACAGGGGAAGTAAACTAGCGTGTCGTGTTCAGATGTAGAGGCTGGAACCCGTATTCTGGTGTGGCATTCGAGGTCCTTGGGAGGGGGGCGGAGCCACCACTTTCCTTCAAGAGATGAGAGTGAGTGTGTTCCGAAGATTAAGTTTGGTTTATCCCGACTTGATTACACTCATGATCTAGCTACCTGTGATTCGCATTTTTCTGTGGAAACCAACGCGTGAGTGTTGAATCGAGACGAATTAACTGCTGTTTTGCCAAAACGCCGAACTCACACGATGTACGATCGAATACCTAATCTGCTCAAAAGGTCAATCATGCATGATCATTACTTTTCTGAGGATTCCTGAGACACACCTACGCAGCATGCAGCCTCTTCACTCCAGAATACCTAATCTGCTCAAAAGGTCAATCATGCATGATCATTACTTTTCTGAGGATTCCTGAGACACACCTACGCAGCATGCAGCCTCTTCACTCCAGCGTAAAACACCTGCATGACCCCATCTGTACTGTCAGTTGAGCTACACCACAATTCCATCGTGAAGATAACATCTACCTCTACTCTACAGCGTTGGTGACGACGCGAGGCATTGAGCCTCTGGGACCGAGTCGACCGAATTGGACGTTGACGGCTGTTGGTGCACGCCACCGCCGTGCGGGCGATTAACACCCAAACATGCACGCGCGGAAAGAAGACGGAAATACACAGCACCTGGCACAGACAAACAGGTATGCATAATGGCCGTAGTTTCGTGCTCATATAACACCCTAGTAAAATCCCTTGCGGAGCAGCGCGTCCGCGGAACAGCGCAGAGGGTGTGTGTGTGTTTGTGGTTGGGCAAAGAGACAACACTGAATTGTTCGGCAATATGTGTGCAGCTATAAACAGCGAGCTGCTATCATGTCGCACATTAGAGACACACTCTGCTATGTCTTGCGAGGGTTACGTGCACACCACCAGCATTCATTCCGATGATGAGGAACGAGGATCCGATCGCCATTAGATCGCCATTTGCGGGTGTTGCGCCTCCTGTGTGTGCCGGTTGGCAATATCACCAGTTGGTCTAATTTCGAGTATTATTATGAGCGACTCGTGGGCCGCCCGCGCCCCTCTCCTAGAGGGGGTCGAGGGGGTCGAACTCGCTCTATCCGCGAGTTAGCTCGCTGTGGAGCTCGTACATTAGGTAAGGACAGAGAGACAAAACAGGCACGACCTGCCTCATGCTTCCGAGACACAGCAGCATAGCAGCATAGCAGCATAGCAGCAGCAGCACCGGAGCACGGCGGTTGGTTTCGCCGCGATCTACGGAGGAGGCTATCATCGGAGATTGGTGTCCCTGGAGGCAATGTGTCCATCAACAAGAAAGAGTTGGTGGTTTGTGGCTACTGTGGGATATGTGCGATTTATGGTGTGTCTCCGTGGTATGTGCGGTGTACGGTCTTTTTTGCGGGTTTTAGAGTCGTCGGGCGCCGGGATGTATGACCATTTCTGGGTACAAAATCTACCTCTTCCGGGTACACCAGTAACCAATATCGGTTACACCAGAGGGTGCTATCTCCAGCGGAAGTTGTACCCGAGAGAGTTTTCTTCAGAAATGGGTACAATGGTTTTTTGGCCAATCAGCTGACAGCCTGGGGGTGCAACCGTCTTGATTTCTAAGTGTACCCGAAAGTGGTGACGAAGTACCCGGGTATACCCGTTTCTGGTTACTGGTCTTCTGCAGTTCATCTGTTCTCATCCACGGAACCCCTTCGTGGTTCCATTATTTCGAATTTATTTTACTTCAAGAGGGGAGATTCCTTAACGCGAGCGTCCTTAAAGCGGGGTCGACTGTACGGTAAAAGGCGTTTTGGCCTTGCCTACGGACTGTTGATGTTCGGCCTATCACAGGCCATGGTTGGTTAGACTCCTGGTATCAGGGTCTCGGTGCTCCACCCCGTGGTGTGCTTCCTGAACCTGCTGTTGCTAGTCCTCTTCGAAGACAAGGGGTGGTGTGCTTGCTGAAACCTGTTGTTGTAGCCTCTCTCGGCAGACACGGGACTGCAAGGTACGGGTTCTGAGCCGCACAAATATTTCGTTGAACAACCAGTGTTTCGGACTACTGCTGTACGAAGGAGGACGTTGGCTGCGCGAAGCAGAGAGCGGAGCCCCATTTGCAGCTGTGCAGTGTGCTTTTATCAACGCACCAATTGATTCAGATCACTGCAGCGACTTCGAGTGGGTTGCGCATTTATCTGCTGCCGTTAACCTATCCGGTAGTGTTTTTTGTTGGTCTTTTCAGCATTTGCTGCTGTAAGTAAGGCCATGCACCGTACCCTCGAGACCACCGGACGGTGTCGTTGCACAATGTTGGGGATGGCTGGCTGCCTATCTGGCTCGCTTCTCTGTTTTTTCAGAGCATGCATCGTTTGATTCATACAGCAGGTGTTACAACACACAAGAGGCCACTGAACATGTAAATGTGGCCATACATCGGCACGCCCGAACAACGCTGCATGTCGCCTCAAACAACACCACAGGCTGCCGGCATCGCATGTAACTGTAGCGGTCAGAACGAAAGTCACCACAATGCTGCTGACTTCGACCTTTAACGACATCGCCGAGGGCGAGGCGCTGCGCGAGCTTCACCCCGGCGGAGAGGGCGGCGGCGCCGACGCAACTCTCCTCCCAACTCGCCACGGGCGTCTGGCGGGCTGGCTTTCGGCCGCCCCCAGCCCCCCTCGCCAGGGATCACGAGCCAGAAGCACCGGCTTTGCTAGAGATCCTCCTGTTTCTCCCGCCGGAGTCGGTAACGGGGTCGGCAACGGGTTTCTAGCCCAACAGGCGGCGACAACTACTACTACCACCACGAGAACGTCAAAGGCGGTGCGCCGAGGGGACGTGGTAGCGGTGGAGCGGCCGCTCGTCGCGGCCCAGACCTCCGGGACCCTGCCCTGGGTGGCGGCGTGCCCGGGCTGCTTGCGCCACGTGGGCGACCTCGACGCCCAGCTTGCCGTGGCGTCCGGCGCACGCACCCGCGTGGAAGTCTTTTGTTCCGGGCCTCATCCTTCGGCGGCAACAGGGGAGCAGGGGCTCCCCGTGTTGGAAGGCATTTCCGATCGCTTCGTGAGGGTGAGAGAACGATAACGGGATAAGAGGGAGGAAATGCGAATCGAAGGATGGGGGGGGTGTACTCTCATAGTCGTGCATGGCGTAGTCCTTAGACCATTGACTTCGCATCCCTTCAGAGCCGGGACGGAGCACGCCGGGTTCTCACCGGACCAGGCTCTCACATCATCAAGCGCGAAGTGCCGGGCCGGCACGTACAATGGCGGGTTGTTTTAGTAGAGTTCGCAAGTGTGTGTTTATTTGCGATGGTGTCTTGTTTCGGCGCTGAGTTTTCGTGAGATGGCACTTCATTGATTCAAAATATGCGATGATGACTGTGACGATGCATGAGGATGGCAAAGACGATTACTTCGACGAAATAAAACAAGCCGCCCCCCCCCGGTGTTTGCCATCGGAATTGGGTTTTCGTCGCTTGGCAACGACGTTGTAAAACAAGCCAATTCACTTCGTGAACTCGGCAACCAGGTTACCGTTTTTTTTTTTTTCCTCCGTTT
>CACKRE030005186.1:41406-60487 GCA_902602495.3 Ectocarpus sp. CCAP 1310/34
GCCGGAAACATGGGCAGCGGCATAGGCGATACAGCGGCAGTAGATACAGAGAGGGACAGAGAAGGGGGGAAACGTGGAGAGATCCGAGGTACAGGCACGGCAGCGCCAGGGAAGGAGAGGGGGGGTACACATGTAAATGCATGTCGTAGTCGTGAGGCCATTGGCCATTGGGAGCTACAAAGGTGAAAGCCTGCGAGACCGAGAGAGACTCTCACCCAACCCCAATTTCTGCCGACACTACCCAAACCCAGACGCTCTGCCATAGGCCAAGGTCGATTCGGCCGAGATGGGACCACATGCGTGCTCCGGGCTGTCCCCTGTCCCCGCGATACGCCACTTTCTTTATGTTTACCACAATATACCGTAGGTGACACAAGATTCCACATCCCCAGGACCAGTTTTCAGAGCTCGAGTACTCCACGAAGCAGAGGATGCCGAACTCAATTGATGCGTTTTCGGGAAAGATGTCGACGAGACGGCTTCGACGACGACGTCGCTTCGGTGCGGCCACTTTTTCCACTTTCGGAGAAATCGAGCTTTGAAATCAGTCCGGGAAGCGGTATCTAACGCCATGTCGCCTACGGTAGGCTGCTTAGACAGGGCCTCGAAACGTAGGTTGTGCGTCGTTCAATATGCATTGACGGTGCCACAACAGAAGAATAAACCACACACACACAAAGACACACATGGTCTCGAGACCATCCTATCGTACACCGGACTGCATCCAGCGTTGGTCAAGGCAATACATGGAACAACATGATTACCTCCGCAGACACATTTAGTTGACCCTTTTCGCCCAATCCAAGGTCCCCTCCAAAGAGATCCTTGTCCCCTCACGGAGAAAGCGACAAACTATCGGCGAATATGTCGACCCCAGACATCTGAGATCTTGCGAAAGCTACCCGTCCTGTTTCGCTTGGACGAACGGGGTTCTACCATGCACTCAAGACCCCCCGTGTCCGGTTGAATCTAGATACCTTTGTCGGATAACCTGGCACAGACTAAATAACTCACCCTGCTTATCTCCTGCCGGTTCTTGCCCTTCTCTCCCCCGAGCCCAACCTTCATGCGCAGGATCTTGCGCTGTATTTTGCTGAGGTCTTGGCACAGACACTGCTTTCACGAGACAGCGCACGCGCGCGAAAAGAAAAAGAAGGTCCAATGTAACTTACCAAGCGTTACATGCTGAAACAGGGCTGGAAGGGGGGGGATGCACTCGTAGTCGTGCATGCCGTAGTCGTTAGACCATTGACCTCTCATCCCTCCAAAGCCGGGACGGAGCACGCCGGGTTCTCACCGGACCAGGCTCTCACATCACCAAGCGCGAGCGGGGGGGTTACTCGCGTACTCACAGCCGTGGTCGCTAGATCACTAATCTCGCATCCCTACAAATCCGTGATGGAGCACGCCGGGTTTTCACCGGACCAGGCTAGCACAGAGCCGGTCGCCCCGGTGGTCTATTAGGGGGTATCCTCGCAGCCTTCTAAGGGCCAGGTCATGGGTTCGAGTCCCGGCATAGTGAGTTTTTTCTCTAAATTAATCCTGGTCTAAGTTGGAAGCGACGCGCTGCAAAGCTCGTTGTTAGTAAACTGATCGACTTCATTGTCGACATCGACTTAGCCGTCGCGAGGGAAGGGATTGCTGAACCCTTCTCGCGATAAAAATATCTCAGGCAGGAACCACAGGAGGGGGTCCAGCCTCCCCCTCCTATGTGACCCCGGTTGGGTCGTCTAGCTAGTAGAAGTGGAGGATGTGGGCCAGAGGGGCAGACAACAGAGTCCAATGATGGGAGAAACAAAACACACACACACACACACACCAAGCGCGAAGCGCCGTGAGGTATTCGGCGAGTCGCATGGAGGGTGCGCTGCATTCCCCCGTGAGCCCACTTGCATTGCCCTTTTTTGAATTCATTTGACGATTGTTGATGCATCCCTTTCTGAGGAGAAGCATTGCTCTGGGTCCTGGTAGAGGTATCGCCAACACGGTCAAATACTCTTGAGATGCTGAAGGGTGGGAGGGGGTGACTTCAAGACATCGCCAACGCTGTCATGCTTTTCTTGAGGATGAGGGAGGGTGGGGGCTACTCCAAGGGGAAGGGGAGCCTGATTCAGTCGCTGTCAGTTCCAAAGCCGTCACCTTCAAAGTAACCGGCCACTCTTAGGAGTAACGGGAGTCGGAGGTCACTCCTCCACACCCAGCCTATTCCTGAGACCTCACTCGGCGCTATTCCTCTCATACAACCGGTTTCACCACGTCATACCATGTAGTAGTGTCTCCGTGTGCGTTTTTGTTCTACAAGCCAACATGCATGTTAAATCACCTACAGGGAGGGGACGGGCCACCGAAGCCGCAACCATTACACTGCCCAGCACGCACGAGTCTGCCTTAAAGGCTTGATTTCGGCCTCTGTAAGAGTTACCGTAGGTGACATGACACAAGACAACACCCCCCCCCGGACCGATTTTCAAACCGCGACTATAATACTCCACGAGGAAGAGGACACCAACATCAAATGATGCGCTTTCGGGGGGCTCTCGACGAGACGGTTCCGAAATCGGCACCGTCACCACCGAGCAAGCTAGCTTTTGAAAATCGGCCAAGGGGGTGTGATACCTTACGCAAACCTACAGCTGTACCAGGTAGTCCTGGGGCACTCACGCTTTCCAGGAAATCTCGCTGAATCTCCAACTCGGACGTCGACTCCGTGGACGGATCCGGTGCCTTAACACTCTGCATACCCAGCCCACCCCCCCCCCCAACGACGAGCGCGCACGGAACAAAAAGGAAGGCGGCAGCGATGGGAGGGCGGGGGATACCGTGAGGCACAGCAACGCACGGGGCCCTGCGGCAAGCCGAGAAATCCCATACGCAGCAGTGGCCGTCAGCGCACGCAACGAAACCCACGAAAGTGTGAATGGAGGTAGACCAATCCGGGCAAGACAAAGCTCAAGCACGCGTTTATCGGTGTGCGGTGTGAGGCGAGAAATCCCGTACGACATGCGCGCGGGTGTACGTTCGTGCTGCAGCACCTGTTGCAATGCCGCCACCGCAGCAGCAGCGACAACAGCAGACACACTACCAGCAACAAAAACCAAACTCCCATGTGTGGATAGAGATGACTTCGTTGTTTCAAGCAGCAGCAGAAACACTACAAGAAACGAAAACGAGACGGTTATCTGTATTCACAGCAGTCGACATCATTCCTCGTGTTACACGCCAGAAAAAAACAAATAACCACGGCCAAGCAAGACACGCACATCTTCTATCGTGGAGCAGTCTGCCGGCAGAGGTGTCGAAGCCTCCAGGGGTACGTCGAGGGACTCGTGCTTGCGGTGGAACGACACCCACGTCTCCAACTCCTTCACGCGCTTCGGAGTCACCACCACCTGCGCGGTTGGATCGGATCAAACAGACCGGTGAAGAGGGTGACATCCAAGACTTAAGGCGGGGAGTTGTCACACGGCGGGGGGAAGGCCGTGATACCTACCAGCACGACACGAAACAGAAGGCGGGGGTGTCCTCAAACGACTGGAATGACGGTGAAATCTAACAAAAATTGTTTTCTACCAGAACGAAAAGAGAAAGGTGGGGGGTGAATCCATACGAACAGAAGGGCGGTGATATCAAACAGAACAAAACACTTAAGGGTGGGTGTTTTTCTCGAATTACTCGCACTTCGTCATACTTGGCGTGGGAAGGACGTACAGTATCACCCCCCGGCAGGCCACGCGGGACGAATGTGCACGCTTTGCGTTGCGTGAAGCTTAAGAAAATATACACATATTTTAAAGTAGATCCATTCATCTGCGCCCGATCACCGAACAGTTCAACAAGCAATTGGAGAATGAACTGCGACGACACACAGACCTCCACGAAGGGATCCTTGCTTGTTGGGTTGTCAGCACCTTATCCCCAATGGCGATTAAGCTCTGGAATGGGGTTCAAAGTGGAACCCGCTTCTGCCGCGTTGGCCTGTGTCTCTTTTTACTCTTTACCACCACCATCAACATGAGAATTCTCTTGTGGTATTATGAGCGTATTTCCTTTGCCCGCAGCACGTCTTGTCTCGTAACCATGCCCTTGCCCTCTTGGGGACATGATAAACTCTTATTCTCTGTGTCTCTCTGTTCCCGCCATCTCGCTCTACAAAGGACAGGAGGGGGCGGGCCACGCCATGGCCGATACCGAACTACCTAACTGGGCTCATGAAGGTTTTCAGATGGCGTTTGGTGTGCGTGCGATCCTCTCTTTGGCGGCATCTTTCGTCAACTAAGCTCTAGCGCCATTGAAATCCTGCTATTTCAATGCGAACTCCCGAGATACAAATACCGCTGTAAATTGCTCGCTCTGTATCTCCCGACGGCCGCTCTCTGCCCCTCATGCCTTCTCTCCACAAAACGCACCTTTGAGTTTGTGTCGATTTCCACCTGTGCCGCCAGCTCCTCCGACGTAGGCTCTCTCCCCAGCGATTTCCTCAGCTTCGGGACCGATCTGTGCACGGTGTTGTACTGGTTTTTTACCCACATAGGCACGTGGATAAAACGCTCTTCCTGCGGAGTTGGACCACGAGGGGGGGGAGGGGAGGGGAGGGGCTGGGTTCACCTGTGGGGGGAGAATCCTATCAACAACTGCATCATGTGTTCGTTTTTTAGTTACCTATGCTTTGGGTTTGTTGGACGACAAGCACGGCCGAGCCGCCATGGGTTGGACTCGGTAGGATATCCCACGCACGTATCGGTGTGAACACGTACTTATGACTTATGCACACGTGTATGTTGTCTTTACATGTAACCAGGTGACCAATCAACACAGAGGCAGAGGCGGAGGCAACGCTACTACCGACGGCAACAAAGACTACGACAACAACTTGACAGCAACACCTACGCCAGCAGCAACAGCCGCAACAACAACAACAACCGACCAACAAACGGCCCGTCTAGACCGACAACAGCGACTTTGACAACACCGCCGCGACGAAACCAACAAAATCAACGCCAACACCTACGCCGACATTAAGCCAGGACCGCATTCTCGCGGACATTAAGCGTTCCACGTGAAATAGGGAGGGGGAGTCCGTGATCCGGACCCTAACCCTTGCCCGCAGCCCCTACTACAACCAAGCTTCATGTCCTGTCCGAGGGTACGGCACCACCAACGAACGCAGCGTCTGAACGGCAGCACGCGCTGTGACAAACCAAAGGCAACAAATCACACGCCAACAGCAGCCGCAACAACAACAAAAATAACAACAACGACAAGAAACGCACCGTCTGGACCGACACGCGAAGCCTCGCCTCGATCCACCAGATGGCGTAGGTCGTGAAGCGGAAGCCTTTGGTGGGGTCGTATCTCTCCGCGGCACGTATGAGACCGATGGTACCCTCCTGAATCAGGGTCTACAAACACAAATATGTACAAACACGGAAGGAGAAGGCAGAAGCATGGTGGGATGATGAGACGGGATGGAGGGAAGGCAAACATACGAGGGCGTTTAATAGTGGCTAGACCGTTCTCATGAAGAGAGAGTTAAAGCAAGCACAGGAGAAGGACAAGCGGTGGGGTGAAAAATAAAAACAGACATAATATTGATAATGATGCCTCCGCCTGCTTCACCAGACTACGGCCGGTCGAGAGAAGAGGAGGGCGCTACACACAGATCGTGTGAGCACAAGATTGATTGTCAACAATAGTTGAAAAAAAAAAATTGATGTCGATACATAAACACAGGCAGCAGGCGTGCGGGAAATCAGCGCTTCTTGCTCTCTCGAGAAGAACGGCATGCGTGCGTGCTACTTTTCGAACAAGCCCATTCGACCTTCAATGTAAGCGGCACAGCAAGTAGAGTAACACATGACCGGTTGCGCCGCTTCGGAGGGGTTCGAAAACCCCCCAGCAACAACGAGGGTACAAAGTGGTCTGGATATACCGCGGTCCCGACTTGTGCCGGTCCCGATACACCGCGGAAAGAATCGCCCTGTCACGGGATTTACCTACCTATTACATGCCACATACTCCCCAACACTCAATAGTGCGGTGTCTCCATATTGCGCGCTGACTCTTGCCTGTCACTACACCGCGGCATGACGGAACCACGACAGTACTGATGTAACGCCTTCAGCATCTCAAACAGAGGCGACTTGCCGCGGCAGCGGGCAAGTGGATTTTGCCCGTTCGGTTGAGGGCCGAGGATCGCCAGTGGCGATGAGAGATGGAGTGGGGCACATGTGGGGAAGGGAACCGTCATCCAGGGACATCGAACCAAAAACAGGGAAAAACAGCAACAACGCCTTCATCGATGACGAAAACAGGGATGCAGACGCTCAACCAGCATCCAGCGCGAACAACTACGACCAAGTAACACCGGCAGGAGAAGCATGGCCACTGAAGAAGACAGGGCAGGGCACGAAAGGAGCACGCATTACAAAACGCAACCAAGCACTGCAGAACCAGTCCCATGCGGAAAAAAGGAAGCAATGGTCTCCAATATGGATACCGCCTAGTCAGGCGGAGGGCGCGCCAAGCAAGCACAATGCCAAGGGTCATTTGACCATGCCAATGCCAACAGTCGTTTAGCCATGCTGAAAAGGAAGCATAACTCAGTCCGATCGGCAGCTTGTAAAAGAATCTTCGGGAAAAGCTCCTCCATCCCAACAAAAGAAAGAAAAAAAAAATGTACCTGCAGACAGCCACAGTCGAAGTGGCTGCGCTTGTACTTGTTCGCCAACGACACCACCAGGGCCAGGTTGCAGACCACCAGCTTCTGCCTCGCCTCCATGCCGGCCTGCATGACGGAGGCGAACGCCTCTTCTGACAGTCCCACGGAGCGCGCTACGGCCCGGAGGCGCGGCCTGCGGCCGCTGTCCTTCTCCGCCTTCTCCTGTGCCTGGGAGAGGAGGCGAGGGCACGACCACGCAACAGGTCGTCGTAAGACTGACTGCCGTGGTCTACCATGTGTGTTTCGGCACGGCCCCGACAAAGCAGGTCGTCATAAGACTTGTACCACGTGTGTCTGGCTTTTCGCCCACGACCGTGTTCTCTCCGTGAGGTGTTCTCTCGAGGACACCAACACCCGTGCTCCCGTTTGCCGTTGAATTCTCTCGTTGTCTCCCTTTGGGAACAGATTTGCAACTACAATAATATTTTTCTTCCTGTTTCGTTGAGGTTTGACTGGGCTCTTCGCGCCGCGTGGGAAACGTTACCGATGGCAGCTGCTGCTCTGCGTGGGCCTCATCTCCCTTCTGACAACCGCAACAGCAGAATCATCAAAGGTACCGGCATCGGTAGTGACAACAACACCAACCGGTGTTGTCGATTAGATGTCAAATACCGGCCGGGATATGATCCACTGCTGCCGTCGCGTCTCCGTTGAAATACAACAAAACCGCGTTATCGCTTCCTGTTGACAAGACCACTGCCACCTGGATCGGTACTCTTATGCACAACCAACAGACAAACCAACGACCAATCAACGTCCCCGTCGACGAGGCTTCCATCTCCCCCAACCGAAATCTTCCATAAACATGACTTGTCCCTTGTTCCCTGCAAAAATCCGCTTCGGACAAAATGCCCCCGAAGGATTCTCCCCCCCCCGACGCTTCGCGCTTGGTGCCGTGAGAGCCTGGTGCGGTAAGGACCCGGCATGCTCTGTCCCGGCTCTGTAGGGATGCGAGGTATATTGCGAAACGACCTACGGCATGCACAGCTATGGGTACCCCTGCCCCCTCTGTAATGACTACGACATTCATAGCTACGGGTGCCCCTCCCACCTCACCTCGATTAGCGCCCGATACCGCTGCACCGTTTCCCCGAGCTCCATCTCTTCCTCGTGGTTCAGGAACTTCCTCCCCCCGGCTTGCCGGTGGACCCCCTGCATCAGCTCGGCGAGGTGCGCGAAGAAAACGGGGTCCCCGCAGGTCATGCGCAAGCGTGCGCTGTCCATCGCGCCCCCGGTGAGGTCCCCCTTCCTGGCCGTGCGCGTCAGCTCCTTGATATCTGCGTCGTCTCTAGCCGCCGCCGCCGCCGCCGGCGACGGCGACGGCTCGCCGGCGGCGGCGCCCCCCGCCGTCCCAACAACTGCGGCGGTTGCCCCCCCCCCTGTCGCCGCCGCCGTGCTCCCCCCCCGGTTTCCTTCCAGCTCCTCGACCATGATGCCGACCTCCTCCAGGCGCGCCGCGTCTCGCTCCGAGAGGGACGGCGCGTCGTCTCCGGTGGAGGCGTCGGTGTCGGCGGGGCCGCTGCCGTCGCCGTAGCTTCCGCTGCCGCCGTACTCGTCCAAGCCAAAACTGGTCAAGAGGTCCATGTCGTCATCCCACTCGCAGTTCCAGCCGGCGCCTCCGTCCTCTGGTCGGTGGCTCGCCTCGCCGGTGCTCCAGTCGTCCGTGAGCCCTATTTCGGCTCTGCTCCGGAGGCGCGAACGCGGCGGTAGTAGCCCCCCCCCGCTCAAGCAGCGCCCCCCCCCGCAACCTCTCGCCCTTCTTCCTTTCCACAACCACGAAGGTGTCCCCGTCGACCAGGAACAGCTGATACTATTCCGACAACTGCGAAGGGCCGACGGTGCTCTACTTCGCCCGGCTGTTAACCGTGCCGCGCTGCTAGCGTTGCTGCGTCTGCGCAGGCCAAGGGCGGAAGCCGGTCGCCAGGCAGACGGAAAACCTGCACCGACCCTTGGCGGCGCCGGCGAAGCCAAGAAAAAGGCCATGGACGAGAATGGGGACGGTGCCGTTGTTGGCGGCGATTGTGGCGCTGCGGCCGCCGCCGCCGCCACCGCCGCCGCAGCCGCCGCCGGTGCAGCCGCACCCGAAACGGCCAGCAGTGACAGCAGCAACGCGGTGGACATCGACAGTCCCGAGGCGGGAATCGACACCCCTCCCGCCCACGCGAGAGAAAAGGCTCCGCCGACGCCGCCCGCCTGCTTGAGATATACTTGCCGACACGCTTCCCTACCGCCGCCGCCGCCGCCAACACGAGGCGGCGGCGGCGGCGGCGCCGCGGAGCGGGGACGGATGCGCCGCGCTGTTGTTGTGCGCGGGCGAGAACAGACGGCTATTGGCCTGGTCGCCGGGCTTCCCGCGTGGGAATCGACGAAATCCATTTCTAGATCCCAAGCTTCCTCGTTTCCCTGCGTGTGTGGAGTAAGCGGGAGGAGGCGTGATGGTGTGCCCTGCCGGGTACCTGCGGATCGTGCGTTTCAACATATACATATACAGAGGAGTCAAGAGGTGACGGAGACGAGCGATAGTGTCTACTAGCTTCTTGTTCGTCTAGTGTCGAGAGTTTTTTGAAACAGAGAAAAGGGCAATAAGCGTTCCCAGCTGCCCCGTACCTTTGCAAGTGGGGGAAAGCTATCCATATGAGAACAGAACGATATAGAAGGAAAGCTGCAGCCAGCGTGAAGAGGTGACAAAGGAGCATCGCAATTTAGCATTTTGGTCAACTCGCATCGTACAGCATCGTATAGCGGGGGGTTCCGTGTGGTGTTGAACAAATCTTCGTCATCTTCGCACTCAAAATCGCACCAACCATAGGCGAAGCTGCAGTCCCATAGAGACGGCAGAGCTTCGTCGGGAGGAGTGGCACCAAACATCGCGACGCCAAGTAACCATTATATACTTAGGTGTCTTGAGTCGAGTCTGTCCTGGAGCGCGAGCGAGACTAGAAAAAGACAGCACAGAGATTTGTCTGGCCCTGCTTTTTTGGGTTGTACATAACATGGCTTGTCCCCATCAACAAAAAGGCGATATGGGCGTCAACGACAGCAGCGTTGTGGGTGGAACCAGACTCTAAACCAACCTGGGAGGCGCGCTGGCGTCACAAGGGTTCAGCGTAGAATGCACGCAGGCAATGCCCAGGGGCCGATAAAACATGCACACACAAGGCTCACAGCGGCAGCAGCAGCAGCAGCAGCAGCAGCAGCAGCAGCAGCAGCTCTTTTTCAGATCGTAGCCCTCTTGTTGCCACGACAGCGGGGACAAGGGCAATCACTCTTGCTGCGCAGAGATGTCAGCCTGTTTGTTCTGTGCTCACCACTTTGCCCTCTTGTGCGCGCCTGAAAGTGTAGCTCAAAGCTGTCACCCTGATGATGAGCACTCAGCACCAGCAGCAGTGGGCACCTCAACAGAACCCCCGACCTCCCAGATTACGTTCAATCAATCGGAGGGGTTTCGTGAGGGAGGTACACGTAGGCCGGCGTCTGGGAGGGGGGAATGGAGCGGAGAAACATTTTCTGAAACGGCTGACCGCGCACTTTTCCACGAAGCATGCAGGATACACTCACTGCTTGAAGGCCTGAACTTTCGAAAGCGAGAGAGAGAGAGAAAGAGAGAGAGAGAGAGAGAGAGAGAGAGAGAGAGAGAGAGANGAGAGAGAGAGAGAGAGAGAGAGAGAGAGAGAGAGAGAGAGCGAGAGAGGTCATCACCATCATCATTCTACACGCAAAGATCTTACCGTGAAATCGGGGAGGGATCGCTGACATGTTGTACTTCCAGGTTGACATGCGTACATGTATGCATATGCCAACACATGTCTACCGCACATCTTCGCGAGTCGAGGGATCACCAACGCCGATCTCTTGAGGTTCAAAACATGGAAGCCCGAATGGTCATGGATCTAAGGTGACGATGCATTTCTATCTTGAACCCCGTGATGCAGAAGAAAATATTCAGCAGTACTGTAGCTCCACGGTTCATAGGCTACGTACTACAGTTGTTGTTGTTGTTGTCTTCACATTAAAAACCGCTCCGATCTTTCTCTACCCAGTACCTTCGTATGTCCGTACTGATCCAACACTCGACGCGGTCGATTCCCGTGGTCACAGGTTAATTTACCCTAAAAAGGTACACTCAAATAAACTGGCCCCTAGGGGTCCGCAAGTCAACAGAAATCAACGACAGATATTCTGGAGTCCTCCACTCCCTCTGCGCTCTATGCGAGGTAACAACTGAGACTAGGAGTCGGCATCACGGGCCGGAGAGAAAGAGGTACAACCCCTTGGTTCAACCATGGTACGTCACAACGCAAGCAGAGACAAGGCCATCTGGCACAGAAAAAGAGAGAAAAAAGAGAGAAAAAAGAGAGAAAAGGAGAAAGCAGAGAACAAGAGAACAAAAATTCAAGGAAACAGTAAGCAATGAGATACAACATGAAAGGGAGCGAGGACAAAAAAGGACCAGGCCGAAAATGACAAGAACTAAGAGACAGAAAAAGGCAGAGACCACTAACGAACAAGTAAACACGTAAACATGGCCACCAACCAGCGATACATTGTAGTGGTACGTCATCACTAGACTAGTGGGGGTTGGTGCAATGGTGCAGCGTTGGGGGGGGGGAATTGGCTAAAAGAAATTCAATCCGGCACGTATCGCGCCACTCGGTCCGTCTCTTCTCGTTTGCTTTCTTCCCTAGCCGCCTCGTCCGTCTCCTGCCCCCCTCCCGCCCCATTGGTTGTTTGCTTGTGGTTTTGTTTGAGTGCTCGTTGTCGGCTGGAATCTTCTTCCTCTCGTGCCAGGAGGCCATAAACCTCTCAGCTCCCTGCAGCACCGCCGCATGCCAGGGTACTCCTCCCTCCACCTTCTTCGCGGCTTCCGTCCACTTTAACTTCGGGGCCGTGTCTTTCGGTACCGGGATTCCGAGACAGACAACATGGATCGGTTTTCGTAGATCCGTGGTCGGCCCCGAATGCTTTCAGATGATCGTCAAGCACACACTTCGGCCAGTTCTGTTCCTGCCCCCCCCTTGGTCGCATCTCCCCCCCGCCAGCTCGCCGAGCATCAGTCGTTTCGGGAGTCGCCCGTCCGGCTGCCTTGCCAATGCTCCCGCGAACAGTAGGCATCGTTGTCGGATCGTGGTTTCAACGCTCTGGCATTCGACCCTCTTCAGCGTCTGGGCGTAAGAGAGCTGCCGGTAGGTGTCTTTCTTGCGCTTGTACCCGATGACTCGGAGGAGCAGTCGGTGGTGTATTGACCGCAGCGTCTGATAATGGCCGCTGAGTGGTGACCATGTCATGCAGCCGTACAGCAGTGCCTCCATCTCCTCCGCCTGGAGCAGGCGGATCTTGAGTCGGAATGGCGCGTTCGGCCTGTCAAAGAGCTCCCGGCCATATCGCCTGAGGCACGCCTACGCTCCTTTGCTCCTGTAGTTGATCTTCCGGGTGAGGTCGCCGTGTGCGTTGACGAGGCCACCGAGGAACCGAAACTGGGTCGTCTGGGCGTATTTCTGTCCCGCGGCTTCGATGGTCAGCGGTGGAGGCGGGGGGGGCTGTGATGTTGTAGTCGGCTTGTCCTCCGTGCGCATCAGGAGCGTCTTCGTCTTCTTCTTCGACACCGTTAGCCCGAACTCCCCGAACACCTCAACCATTATGGTCATCATTCTCGCCAACCTTTCTGAAGACCTCGATACGACGCAGGCATGATTGTCATGCAGCATCCCCCATACTGCCCTCCGTACTCGGTCAAGGGGTGTCTCCTCCCCCCCCCGGGCTTCCGTCTTGTAGCACAGATATCTCGATATCTATACATGGACACACCTATTGTAGCGTGGTGAGTGGTACTTCGTAACATGTCAAACATCGAAGACAAGAACCAAGAGCATTTACTGTAGTCTATCTCTGGAAGGGCGTGAAGCTGCACCGTGCAGAAGTGCCACAACAAGTTGAAGAGGCCCATCTCTCCGCAATACTTGTTTGTCCGGGCACCAAAAACACCCGACGCCGTTGAATATTTTTGCGTTCCCAAACACCAAAAAAACTACTTTTTATGGTATGCGATATGTAAATTACATGTACATGCAACACCCAATCCCTAAAATAAAACACACCCTACACATACCTATAGCCTACTGCATGCTGCTTTCTGGACAACGGTATGCATCTGCGACGACCCATTTTTTCGCCAATGATCAAGCTATTGATCTGGTCTGGTGTGGTGTGCCACACCCTTTTTCAGCAAAATATCAGTGACTTGTCGACACTTGGTGAAGACAGAAGTGAGCAACCCCTCCGGTGTAAAGATCAGTGTTGCGTAGATATCACAGCTATTCGAAAAGCTATAAAGTGCCGCTGTTATATTATAACACATTCGGCGTGGGAAACGTATCGCTACAAAACATGTGGTCTGTAAACCCTTCTCAGCCTTCCCCCCTCCGTCTCGGCCCCTTTGGAACCGCTAACTTTCCCACTTTCTCGCAGGTACACGAAAAGTCGATCGGCAACTCCTGCTAACGGCGATACCGTGCCCATTGACAAATCGCCGCGAGCTCCTACCCGCCTGTTTCCGCACAACCGTGACGAGGCTTGCACTAATACTGCAGGCCTCAGGGCGATCAAGAGTGCTTCTAGTCTCTCTAGAGACCCACGCAACGTTTGCAAGAAGTTGGGCTTCGGCGTTGATCATGTCCAGGGAGAAGGGAAGAATGTGACACACGAAAGCATGGACCATGCTGCATCGGTTGTACTCGGCCAGCAACAAGAGAACCTCCCCTCTCAGCAGCAGCAGCAGCAGCAGCACAAGCATGGGAAACATCACCACGACCACCCCCCGTCCGGCATCCTATTGGATGCAGGGATCGACCGCAAGGCGGACGACTCGAAAGGTGCCTGCGATCGGTTCCGTGCACCCCTGTGTGATGGGAGACCCACGCCCTTTGGTTCAGAGGAGTACATCAAAAGGAGGAGACGGAGGGCGGCGCTGGGTGAAGATGTTGTCCGGCAGCTAGGGCAAGTGTTCGGAAAGGCTGATACGCTGTAAGTATGTCGGTAGCACTTGGAGCCGGCTCTTTGAGCCAAGACCGGTTGGCGAGTATTTTCTCTCAGGCAACCGTAACAAAAGTGTACACATGCACACAATGTACGCATGTTGTAGCTGAAACAAGTTCGCTGGTGGGTGGCGATCGGGGCTAGCTCGCGTGCATTCAGGCCAGTCACGATCATATGCACTTTGCCGACGTCTAGACTAAACATTAGCTAACCCGGGCACGTCGAGGTATTGGTTGTGCTGTGTTTGAAAACAACACTTCAATTCCCCGACTCGAGCCTGATGTAGTTAAAGCCTATCCCGCGTGGTTATCAAAAAAGAGAATACTTGCCAAAATCGACCATAATGCGCTTCCACTTCAAACGCGAATGCCCCGCGCCTTCAGCTGAAGATTTAATGACCGGTCTTACCACTCGAGTCGTCTCGTTGCAGTGTTGCAGACCAAGGGGTAAGGAAGGCGCAAGCTTTGGTCCGGCGCCTTGCGGTAGAGAAGTATCGAAAAATGGCGACACCGACCATCGTTGTCGACGACACGCGAATGCCAACGACTAGCGAGCAAGCTGTGAAGAGCGTGCGAGGATTCGACACGCGCGTGTCTGCTATGGGGGACGGGGTTGCGCAAGCGTCGCATGTTGGGCGGCGTCCTTGGCGGGTCGGGGCGTCTTCGACAACGTGGGCGACGGAAGAAACGTGAGAGGAGACGGCGAAAAGTGACCCCAGAACAAGAAACGTAACATTGCGCGCCTTGTCGTCGGTTGAACGAAGCAAGTTGCTCAACTACGTCAAAGCAAAATCTTGAGCAAAACACACCACCCATACATTGTGTGAGTTATCCTCGAAGCTGCTGTCAGAGATCTTCCCATTAGTGACGCACTCTTTATATTGTCGTAACCGCATGTATCCAACAACATCGCGCCGCAGGCAGCTCCGAACCTTCTCGACTTTGGAAAGACAGGCCGTGAAAATTCCCATATCTGGTTTCTAAACCCCCGCCCGTCACCCAATCCCAGCCACATAAAACACATTCTCCGGCAACATCCTGTGCTCGTAATACCCTCATCCCACCCTTTAGACTCCGCCCGCCGCCTAGGAGAGAAGCAAGCGCTTCGTGCCTGGTGGGAAAGTCGTTGCGCAAGGCGGAAGCCGCCGTCAGTGACACGACAGGACTCGCTACGGCCGTCGTGGAGCGAGTTGTCAACCGGGCTTGCCTTAATCTCGCCAATAGGCCGTGGAGACTCGCCGGAGTGAGGTACGCTAGCCCCAGATAGCCTCTGTTTATGCACCTGCGGGCTAGCTTCGAAGAAGATATCTGCGCGGCCCAGCACAGGCTATGGCCAACAACTGGGTGACCGATGTATGGTAGTGTCCGACTACCGCATCAGATTCTGTGCGGCAAGCGGCATGCTCGCCTTGCAGATAACTCCAGCTGGAACACTACTTCTAGGATGTCGATCTATCATATGTTTCCTTCTCCCAACCTAGTCGCGTTCTTGAGGTCATGCTGTCGATGACCTTCTGTGCCCCGCGCAAGCACCAACGTCAACCCCGCTTGCGGAAAAATGGTTGGTCGCGGTTTGCGGCCCTGTGAACCGCTAACCACACCGTCGCGTGCGAAACCGGCCCAACAATGCTTAACAACATGATTGATGTAGGACCGCAAGCACACGCGCACTTTCGGCAAAACAGTCCGAGCCGTTGATCCTCGAAACGATATCCTCTGAGATTTGATCGGTCCATGCCTTAACACCAAAACCCTGAAGCTATCCCGATCGCCTAACGCAGGCTTTCAATCGACCCTCCTCGTACCGGTGGCGAGCGACGGCGGGCGAGGGGAACAAGAAGCAAAGATCGGGAAGACTCTATGAACGCTCTCGTCAGGGGTGTCGAGGCCGCCGCGCGCAAAACCATGGACACAAGGTAGCCATTGATTTCCTGCAGCCGCCACACGCAGCACACGAAACACTCGCGGTTGAGAGTCAATCGCCCTGAGCAAAGAAGGTTTTACCAGTTGAAAATTGCCCCAATCTTCCGCATAGCTGTAGATAGATGCACAACCAACGGTAGGACCTCCGGCTCCCCTGTCACAAGGTAGTGGGTCTCGCTTGAATTCCTGTGAACTAGGACTGACTCCCCCGGTCCCGGCCGCTACACAGTGGGACTGGACTCTGTGTGGAGCAAGGGCGTAACGGCGGGCCAGGACACCGCCACTTGGTCAGACCCCGCACGTTCCCAGATGACGGTCGGGGCTCGTGGTCGAGAAGACCATCGCCACCGCCGTTTCCCCGGCAAGAGCGATCGGCGCACTCAAGGGGCGGCAGGACTGAGGGGAACGAATCTGGCGGACATCGTACCCTTTCCATGAACGGAGACCGCCATCGGTATGCCGGGGACCTTGACTGCTTTGGTTTTGAATCCACCTTCGTCGACGAAACCCCTCGCCGCCGCCCTGAGTTCCCGGAGGCGATCCCCGATGTCGACGAGGATAGCCAGGGGTGGGTGCCGCCGGCAGAGGCGCTCGACGAGTGGCTGTCAGCAAACGAGACCATTATCATCGGCAGGGGACAGCGGGGGACAAGTGGACCCGGATTGCTACAGGCCAGCTGTCGGTCTGAGCTCGAGCCAGACGGCCCTTTTTCTAGACTGAAAACTCCCCACAGGGTCCGCGGTAGCTGTTCTGGTGGTGGGGTTCGCAC
The DNA here is from genome assembly GCA_902602495.3 of Ectocarpus sp. CCAP 1310/34. NCBI lineage: Eukaryota > Phaeophyceae > Ectocarpales > Ectocarpaceae > Ectocarpus > Ectocarpus sp. CCAP 1310/34. The sequence goes on from CACKRE030005186.1 coordinate 57,848, forward strand.
AAACCGAGCTAGGTTGAACGGCCATGATGTTGTGAGCCCTCGTCGTCGGCGCTCATCCACCGGTAGATTGCGATCGCGGCATCACCAGCTGTGTTGGCGGCCAAAGTGGGACTCTAGGTTCTGGGTACCAGCGGGAGATGCCCCCCCTGCGGTAGGTGTCTCGGTAGAATTGGGTTGTGACGAGATGAACTGGTTCATGATACTGTTCAGGTGTAGGTTGATGGAGGCCCGTTTTGGATCAGCACTTCGTAGGCAATGCGAAAGTTACGGTAAAGAGCGCCCAATTCGATGTTCTTGGAGCTAAGAACTTGAGGCTCAACGGGAGATATTACAGGAAGTCGGTGCTAAGAACACGTGCCCAATTCAGAACCTACAAGTCGCTGTCGGGATACCCGAAGGAGGAAGAAGGAAACGAGCTCCGGGAAGTGTGAGAACCTCTTTCGTGGCAGCAGATTCAGAAGGCATGGCCTCATTGTCGCTCAATAGCAAGGAGCGAATGTGCATGTTGCCAGTAATTATTGATATACGCGGCGATCATTCTTAGCCTCGTTCTGAACGGCTTTGGCGCCCACCTTCAGGTCATCTCGTCCCCCCTCCCCCTCCCTTCTCAAACACGGTTTTGTCTCACTCTTTGTTCTCACAGAAAACGTCACCGACACGTATCAAGAGACGCTCAACGTCACCCCTAGTAGAGCACAAGCAGTATCCGGAGGTGGAGACGCACCCGAGTCCGCCTACTTCACCCCGCGACGCTACCATTCAGCGCAAGCTGGCCGAGCTCAAGCGTGAAGCCGTGCTGTTCGAGATTGGGCGTACGTCCTCGGCGACCCCCCCGGCGAACGGGGTGGAGATGGTCTTGAGCGAGCTGTGTACGATCTTTCCGGTCCCACCATCACATGATGAAGTTAGCAGGTCAGAACGTTTGCGGGTGGTGGGTGAGGCGGAAGATTCTTGCGAGGATGTTTCTTGGGGCGAGGAAGGTCTCCACGTAGAGAGAGGAGAAGCCTCGGGCGACCTTGATGGCATCGAACCGGGGCTAGGTGCGTGGAGGGGGGCGAGAAATTCGGGGGAGGGGGAGGACGAGGTCACCGCCATACCTGCGTCACGAGGTCTTTTGTTGGAATTCATGTGGCCACGGCTTGGTGTCCCGGCAGCAGCTCGACGTCGGAAAAGCACCAAGTCAAATCCCGGGGTATCAGAGCGATCGGCGGGGCCTCACCCTCGCGAATTTCTTGACGATGGAAAAGCTGCAGCATGTTCCACAGCCAGCGACGGCGAAGGTGGCCAGACGAGAGTGACGTGGTTACCACAGCGACCGCCATCGGACTCCTCGGGTTCCTGGTCGGTGGAAGGTCGTGTGGGTCGCAGCCACCCGAGATATTTCCTCGTGCTCACGCTAGCTTTTCTTCGCGCTTTGGTGGAAAAACACTCCACGCACGACGACGAAGTTCTCGCGGGGGGTGCTGGGCGACTTGACGGCGCGCAACCTACAGCCGAGCATGCACGGCCTTGTCTCACCGACGCTCTCAGCAAAGTGCCGACACTAGACGCCAAGAGCGGCTTGCACGGCCGGCTTATCGACGGGATACCCCCGGCTCTGTACCAGACCCTCGTAACGATCGTTGACCAGGCGTTGTGTCCACCCCCCGATATGTTAAGTCGATCCGAGGACGGCGTTGACAGCGAGGGTGGCTGCAACAGGTGGCATCAACATCCTGCACAGTTGGGTGCCTTCCTTGGGTCGGCGGTACGTGGCGTCCTGGAAAGTAGGGGGAAACGTGCGGATACCGTCGACTGCTGTATCTCTGATGGTGGTGTCGATAGCCATGGCAACGCCACGGGCGACCGTCTCCGTTACGTCGAACCAACGAGACCTCCAGATGTGCAGCTCCCACCTGATCATGATCTGGATGCTTTGTCTCCTGTATCTTCGAAACGATACGTGCCGGACCCACCTCGCGGAAGGTGCAACGTGCGCTCCGTGCGTCAAAGCGCAGCGGGAGACAACTCTGATATCGCACACACAAGCCTTGTCGCCGGACTTTGCTCAGCATCGGAAAATGCAGGGAATGAACCGGACATCGACGTTGAACCGGTGGTAGACGGTCTCCTCTTGGAGCAGAGGGAGAATAAGGCAGCTCCAAGAGAAGGCCCTGCAAGCAACTCGCTTGCGAATCCCGCCAGCGCTTCGTGTCTTCAAGGCTGCGATGTAACTGTGCTCGCAGAGATGCAGCGAGTGAACAGTCATGCCGCCTTCCCCGGGCTTGCCGAAGATGCACGAACGTTTGCAAAAGTCCTGTCGCAGTTAGCCGAGCACGGTTGCCTGTAGACCAAGTTTCTTGGATCTCCTGCGCGAATTATCGGCTAGACGCTTAGTCTATGCATGTTCGCTTTCATGTGCCCGGTCGGAAGAAGGCGTACGGAGTTTGACACAGACTCCCCCAAAAATGAGAGGGCGAGGGTGTTTTTGTGATGATTTTTTTTGAAAAGTGTAGACCGTGGCCGTGTTTGTGTGTGTTTGAATACGTGTGTGCGTGTTTTTCTACCATCGACCGCGCCAACTGGGTGACCATTTTACTGAGAATAGATAGAAATAGCGAGAGAGAGAGAGAGAGAGAGAGAGAGAGAGAGAGAGAGAGA
>CACKRE030005186.1:64920-76938 GCA_902602495.3 Ectocarpus sp. CCAP 1310/34
CCCCCCCCCCTTCCTCCCCCCCCCCGCTCGCATGCTCTCAAAACCACCGAAAAATGGTACCACCAGTGCGTATCCAGCACCCGCAGCAATGGCGTATACAGCGTGGACGTGGTCGAAAACCCGCCCATGACCCTCGCCGAGTTCAAGGAGTACGCGGACAAGCGCGCACCGTTCCCGTCCTCCACTGCTTCGGCGGGCTGCCCCGGCTCCGCAGCGGTCGGGGTGAGGCGCGGGCGCTCCGGCGGGGTTTCTTCTGTAGATGCCGCGGACGTCGGGGGCGCTGACGGGGAAGGCGGGCGGGGCAGGGGGCGGGGCGGGGGCGGATGCGGCTACGGCGGCGGCTACGGTTTCAGTTCTGGCGGCGGGAGCGCGGGAAGCGGTGAGTTTTGCACGCGGCCGGGCCACCCCGGAAAGCCTTGAAGTAGGGGGGTTGGAGGAAGAGTACGGTAGGGGTGGTTGAGTAGGTGTTGCCGCCTACCTTATGTGCTAGTACAACAGGGGGTGCAGGTATGTTGTGTCGATGTTGGTTTTGATCGTATAGCCTCTTCGGCTATGGCTGATCTCGATACCGCGCAGCAGGTACCCCGGCGGGCAGCTCACGGGGAGAGGAGTCGGAGGTCGCGCGGAGGGTGAGGATGTTCTGGCGCTCGCTGGGGCCCAACTCGGAAGCACCCGTGTACGGGGCGGACACCTTGGGGACCCTGTTTGCGGGGGACGATAACGACGCTTGGAACGTGGGCCGGCTGGTGAGATCGAATCCGGGGCCGGCATCGGCTCCATTCAATTTTTCCGCCTTCCTTTCGGCTTCGTCCACAAATCATGCTAGAATGTTGGCGATAGACACTGTAAATGAACCAGCTAGGGGGTAGCGGCTGGGGCAGATAGATACCTGGAACAAGATAGCGCCCGCGCAGCGCTGGAACCTCTGACATATGTAGGTCATAGTGATTATTTTTGCATGTTGTTGCCAGCACGCGATCTCGTTCGGCTGCAGAATGGTTGATGGCGCTGAACAAGGGCCTGCGGTACATTTCTACTTCTTTCATAGCGTATTTGCTCAGCAGACGACGCCGGTACTATTTTTTCTGTATCACGTTTAGGATTTGTGACGAGACGACCCGACCGATCGCTGCTCCCTTGATGCGCTGTGTCAAATCATCACTGTTCATGTAGAGCTTTTCGCTCTTCTATACGCACCCTTTGTCCTCCCGCTCCGATGGCAATCGCCTTGCCGTCCAAGCCGCCGCCTTTTTATGCGGCTAACAGAACCCGTCTACAACCCGGAAGCGTTGATCCGTGTGTCGTGCAGCAGTGGCCCGCCCCCGTTGGTTCTGTGTACCGTCGGAAGATGCAAGCGTTGTTGGAGACTTATGAAATCCGTGGCCATCACGCGGTTGGTTGATGTAACCGTAGGTGGTCGATGCAGTCGTTGGTCGCTCTTGGACTTGGGGTCATCCCCCCTCCCCCCCCGGAAACAAGAACTTGCCCAACTGTGGGCGGCGCAGACTCTTGACGAGTGGGAACGTTGGTCCGTGGAAGGAAATGATTGGATAGTCAGTGCTCAAATGACGACCAAGGCGAAACAGCCACCGAGGCACCCTGTCCCGCACGCACTCCTGAGTCGCGGTACTGAACGAAATCCGCAGGACACTATCCTCCAGCTGCTGAAGGCGAACTTGCCCGGAATCACGACCCCGATGCTCTACGCGGGAATGTGGCGTAGCATGTTCGCCTTCCACGTGGAAGACGTTAACCTCTACTCGATTAACTACCTTCACAGGGGGGACCCCAAGTCCTGGTACGGCATCCCCCCGGGTTCGAGACAGCGGTGAGTGTGGAGTTTTTTTTGTGTTCGTGTCGGGGGATCACCTCGTTTTTTTTTGCCTGCATTCGTTGTCGGCCTGGCTGTGCTTGTTCCACGATGCTCTCCATTCTTTGCGACTAGGTCGGGTGGACGTAGGACGGCAGCACCGGCTCACGCCGGCGGGGGGTGCAGTAAATGTCTTTGGTGTTTCATTTTTGAAATACGATCGACCTCGGTCACCAATTAGTAGACGTCAGTGATAGCGGTACGAAACGCGCAGTGCGTGTGGGTGCGAGCGACCTGTGTTGTTTTGGGCGGGCTGTGCCATGTGATATTCACTGAACCGCAGGTTTGAGTCGCTGGCCCAAGCCTTCTTTACTGAGGAGTTCCGCACTTGCAAGCACCACATGCGGCACAAGACCACCATGATATCCCCGCTCCAGATTCAGAAGGCGGGCATCGGCTACTGCACGGCAGTTCAGGCAAGGCGAACGGAGGAAGGAAGTTGATCCTTTATCTGTGTCCAATGCACGAAGGACCTGATGTTGCCGGCACGTGACACGCGGGGAATAAGTTCCTCGGTTAGCAAAACGTCGTGTTGCGTAAAACATTTCCCTGGCCTTGCGGGTACATGACGTATGTTCCATCCAAAAGGGCCGGTTTCCTTTGTTTTTGCGGCGGTCGTGCCTCTCATGGACCTTTTGTAGGCGGTTGGGAAGTCTTCAACGATGAAACACCACCTGCCCCATACCGCCAACACGTAAGGGAGGTCTCACGATAACTGACGTGTGGTTCCTCCCCCCCCCTCACGCCCGTGTGGTCCCTCAGGAAGCTGGCGAGTTCATGATAACCTTTCCCGGTTCTTATCATGGCGGTTTCAACCACGGCTTTAACTTGGCCGAGTCGACAAACTTCGCCATTGACCGCTGGATAAGTCAAGGTCGTGGGGCGGGGTACTGCCGCTGCAGCCCCCACAGCGTGCGCATAGACGTCGACCGGTTCGAGACCCTCGTTCGCCAGCACAGGTGCGTTTGCGCAGAGGATGACGCCTTTCCTTCGTGCAAATGTTTACTTGCTGTTTTGGTGCCGCGGCACCTTCTTTCGTAGGTGGTTTTGAGATCGCAGGCGGCCGCTACTGCTGAGTGCCGCTGGCGGTGGACTCTGTATCGCTGCTTCTCACTCATTGGCGAGATGCCCGCATTCTCAACTTGCATCGCCAACGGTTGAACTTTTGTCTGTGCTTAGGATGCTGGTGTGTTGTCGACTTAGTGCCGAGGTAAAGCTTTGGTCAAGAAGAAAATACTTGAACGGCTAACCTTTTCCCCAAACGTTGAAACGCTTGGCGTCTATTTGTCATGGTTCTACCGTTGTTTCTCTCCTCTTGCTGTGCAGGAGAATTGCAGGCAAGGAGTCCACCTGTCTCAACGGGCTAGCCGAAACCCCTGCGACGGTTGCACTGGCTTCGGCGGGCCGCGCTGCCGGAAAGGACAGCTCGAGTACCCCAGCCGAGGCGCGTTCAACAACGCAATCAGCTGCACCTGCATCAGAAGCATTAGCAACAACAGTAGCAGCAGCAGGGGCTTCCCGGGCAGGCGGCGGCGGGAGCCAGGGGCACGATGATGACGAAGACGACTCCGACGAAGATAGCGAGAGCGAGTGGAGGGAAGAGGTGGACATGAATATCCAGGTGTTCCACTGCGTGTGCAGCCACATCCGCACGGTGCGGCGGGTGCGGTGGGCGGAGGACGGCAGTTTCGTCGTAGCGCCCCCCGAAACACCCCCCTCTTCCTCCTCTTCCTCCTCTTCCTCCGCCACCGCGGTCCCAGCATGGCCCGATGAAGAAGACATCGCGCCGTGTCCGCGGTGCGGAGTGTGGGGGCACAAAACTTGTTTGGAGTATGTCGTCCCGTTGCAGTACGCTATCCCGGAACCTGGCACGGGCTCCACCACGACGAGGGCGGAAAGTGGCAGCAGCAACCGGCCAGGAGCGACTGCCGCCTGCAATGAACAAGAGAGGGACGGCACGCCCGCGCGGATCGAATTGCCCGAGACCTCGGCAGGAGTGGACAAGCTGGGCCCAATACGCAGCACCAGCAACGCTGCTGATGACGGTGCTGGTATTGCTGCAGACCTAACAGCAACAGCAACAGCAGCAGCAGCAGCAGTAACAGGGGCCGAAAGCACTACTTCTCCCCCAACGACGGTAGTGTATCGCCCCGTTTGCTGGATGTGCATGCAAGAGAAGGAGGAAGTCGCGGCTATGTCTGTGGCGGCGGGGCCAAGCGGCGGGGGAGCGGCGGCGGCAGCTCCGCGACGCACAGGAAATACTAGCGGCGGTGGTAGCAGCGGCGCAGCCGGCGGTGCCGGCGGTGGTGGAAGCGGCAACAGCAGCAGCAGCGGAGGAGTTAGCAGCGCCCAGAATTCTACCGGCGGCGGCACCCGCGAGAATCACAGCGGGGCGAAAAACAATGTCGGGCCGAAAAAGAAGACTGTCGTCAAAGGTGAAGAGTTGAAAGCGAGGAAGAGGGTGCGCTCGTGCGACAGTGGTGGAGGCGGTGGCGGTGCTTGTTCATCGACGAAGAAGGCATCCGCAGGAGCGCGCGCGACACCGACTGAGGCAGTGCGAGCATCCGCCGTCGATTCTGCTGTACCGGGAGCGTTAAAACGGGCTCGCATTGGGCCGAGATTGATAGGGAAAGAGGTGCTCGTGTCGGACGGGGTGGCGGTGGTGTTGACGGGAGTGGTGACGGCGATCGAGGCCGGACAAGCACGTCTTCACTACAAAGGTCGGAAGGCGAAACTAGACGAGTGGATCGACGTCCGCTCGGAGAGATTCCTTTCTGCGACCGAGGTGAGATTGTTGTGGAGGCTCTAGGTAAACGATGGTTCCAGGGTACATTATTTATTTTATATGTACTTCACAGTAGATTAATTGATACGAAGTAGTTAATTTTGCTCTTCCGACCACCTGAGTGATTACCGGGTGATCTCGTACCTCATCCGTGTGCTCTAGCCGGTCCAAATTTCCACCATGCCCTTGCCTAAAGTAACCCCCTCTGCACCCTACCTTATTTTGCCCAGGCGAAGAAGCAGATCGAACTCACTCAATTGGCCATGAACCCTTCTGCCGGCCGTGTCACCGGCCCTTCCGGTGGCCCTGCTGGAAAGAAAAGAAAGGCCGTGCCCGGCGGCAGCGGTAGCGAAAACAACGGCGGCGGATCCGGTGGAAAGCGTGCGAAGAAAGGGGGCGACGGTGATGGCGTCGAGAAGGCCAGGTACAAAAAGGACAGGGACAAGAAGCTCGGTGACGGCAAGGCTGGAACGGCCGGCGGGGAGAACAAGGCGGGCCCCATGAAAGCCAAGACCAAGGCAGCGGGCGACGGGACAAACGCGAACGCCAACGGGAACCGGAAGAAGGACGGGAAGACGGTAGCAGCTATCAGCAATAAGCACCGTCGCGGCGAGAAGATCGCGAGCGGGGCCAAGGAGGCGGCGGGAAAAAGCTCCTCCCCAAGTCGCAAAAGCAAGACGAAAACGGGCAAGATGCGGGCGGTCGGGGGGTGCGAAACGGGCTCGAAAAGCAACCCGGGGCGCAAGAAAGCAGGGGAACCCGACATCCGGAGCAACGGCTTAAGTAAGCTGAAGAGCGCCGGCGGCAAATCTGGTCAAGCTAGAGCACTGGGTAATGGGTGTTCCACCGGGAGAAGCAGTGGTGGCGGTACTACCAGCAGAAAAACCAAGCACCATAGTGATAAGAAGGTGACAAAGAAAAAGCCCAGAATGGGCTTGTCCATCAAGCCCACAATTATCCCCCCGCCTGTCGTTGTCCAGAGAGAAGTTCCCGAGCACCACGTGATATCCAACCGACGGGCAGCGGTACTCGCCCGGACTTTCGCCAAGGAGACCGAGGAGGCACGGAAAGATTTCGAAGAGGCTGTTGCCGCCGCAGAGCGCTCGCGGGTTGCTCGTGAGCAGCGCCTGAAGACTTCCTCACCTCGAGTCCTCCCGCGTCCGCCAGCGTCTCAAGGCGCTCCTTCATCCTATTCTGCTAAATCAGTCGGAGGTGGCGATGGCAGCGCCAACGATCCCACGGCCGCGGCTACCGCCGTGTCTTCAGGTCCAGGCCGCCGCTATGTATGGCCAGATCTAGGTTTCGGTGGTCAGCCGTGGGGTCTGGGACCGTTCTACCGCGAAGAGGAAGCCGACGGGGGGGACTCGTCTGCGAGCCTCGATCCCACAATGGACAGGGAGCCGTCGCCGTCACCATCGTGCGCCGCTTTCGCCCAAGGAGGGTCCAGCCACTCGAGAAAGCCAGGAGAGCAAGGCAAGCTTGAGCATATCGATGCGCACGCACACGGGTGTGTGGCGGAGCTGGGGGAAACATGGCAGGGCGATGGGAGTGCCGCGAGATCGCCAGTCGGGGCGGCATCAGCGTCGGCGGCGATTCCGACAAAACCGCCTCGAGCGCCAAAGGAAGTACGCCGGGCAAGGGTATACGCCGGAGAGGCGGTTGACCTCGGGGAAGACGCGGCGTTCCGGAAATGGCTCGGGCGACTCCGAGTTATTCAGGTGCGTGCGGTACTGGGGTTGTTGTGCGCTTGAATGGTACATCTAGAGAGTCTTGCAGCGATGTTGCGGTGAAAACGCGAGGCGGGTACCGAGGGATCGATCAACCTGCGCCTGGTATTGGTTTTATATAGTGTGCAGTACTCTCCATGGTCTGACGGGACGGGTTCAACGCAACTGGGTGACCCTGTGGTCGGCGCTCCCTGTTGTTGTACTCGGTGCGCTCCTTGTCCCGCTGTTGCCTGGTATCGAAGCATTCGGCTGCGCGTCTTTTTTCGGCGTAGCTTGTCTCTTCTGCCGCCGATTTTTGCATGTCACAACGGCAAGGATGACTGTTACATTCTTGAATAGGGATCATGGACAACGACCCGACTGAAGAGCTGCATTAGGGTAATCACGCAATCTAATCGCCGCAGCGGATGCACGCGGGGTTTGCTCTGCCAGCATTGGGTAAGAAAAGCTACCATTGCAGATAATTTTTTTCAAGATTTCAATTGATGCTAGCGTGCTCCGTTCGGGAGGGCTGGTAAGAGAGAATCGGGGGTTCAGGTAGAAGTAGTTTGTTTTTTGCAGGCTCCCGTTACGTTTGCTCTTCGGCAAATCTATGAATCCGGCAACTCTAATTCACCAAAGTGCCTGCAGTGAACACCTATCGAGCGTCGTGCGTGCTTGTTTCCTTACGATCTAACAAAGCCTTGGACTGGCCTGGTGTCGTCGTCTTTTCTTTAACGTCAAACAGGATATACCGGTAGGCCACGTGGAGAAGTGCTCCCGTTCTTTGGCTGTGCTCCTCGGGACATCGCCACCGGATGGGTCGGTGAGGGCTTCCGTCCGGGCACTTCTTGTTGCCGAGACTCTGAGAGGTGGCGCCAGCCACGAGGTTGCGACTTTCGTACGGAGTCTCGCGGGTTTGATGGCAGACGCCGCGTCGAAGGCAAGCCCTCCGAAGTCGGCGGCATCCACACCAACTGTTGGAAACCCAGTGATACCGTCGGGCGGTGATAGCCATGACAACGCGCGGTTTTCGCCTGGCAAGGATCAAGTGTGTGTGGACACCTTGGATTTGGATGCCAAGAAACGCCACTGTGCGGTCGGAGACAACACCGACCCGGCAGCAGTGTCCATCCGGGACAAGGAGGGGGCCGCTGCCTACGCCCATGCTCTGACGTATCTGGCGCGTTCGAAACGCAAGCAAGACAGGGCGGCGGCGCTAGCGATACGAGAGAAAGAAGAGGCCGAGGCTGTGGCGGCGGCGGCTGCTGCAGCACTCGCGGAGGCCCAAAGCAGCAAGAAAGGCAAGAAGACCAAGAAAGCTGCGTGGGCGATGAGGCGGCACCTCGAAGCGGTCGAAACGGCGCAGGTGGTTGTACTGCCATCTTCCCAGGAGCCACCACCAGCGGTGGTGGGTAACCTTTTGGGCGGGTACCCGTTCTCGCGCTCGGGTGACTCGTTGCTGATGCATGCCAAGACAATGGTCGGGCTCAAGCGCGCTCACCGTTGGGTGACTGCTTGGTTAAACGCGCCGTCAAACCCGCCTACGGGGGGTGCTCCAAGTGACGTCGGCAGAGACAATATAGTTAGCGCAAACACCTATGCCAGCAGAAGCAGCAAGGAGAGGGCGGGTGCCGTGGAGAATGGAGCTGACATCATCAAGCCCCCAAACAACACTGTCGACAGCAGCAGCAAGGAGAGGGAGGGTGCCGTCGAGAAAGGGACTGACGTCATCAAGCCCCCGTCTGGGTGTGGTACAGGAGCGCGTGTTGGTCCAGTCGCTCATCCTCCACCGCTGGTGGTTGCTTCTGCTCCTCCTGCGCCGGCTACCCATCATTCACTGCTCGCGACGACCGCCGCTTCTCGTGCGTCAGCCGCCCATGCCTCGCCGCTCGTTGCTGCTGCTGCTGCTTCTGCTGCTGCTGCTTCTGCTGCTGCTGCCGCTGCTACACGCCGGCCTTGCTACAGTGCTGGCGCTCTGATCGGGTGGCAACATGCATTTATGCCTGGTCTACCGCCTGCTCTACCGCCACACGCGTCTCTGCGAGCTGCTGTTTTGTCGTCGGCCCCGGCCACGGCAGCGCCTCACTACCCTGCTGCTGAAACCAGTGGTGCTGTTGCGACGGCTACTGCTGCTGCTGCGACCGCTGCTGCTGCTGCGGCTGTTGGTGCCCTGCCCACAATGCACCTCAGACCTTACATGCATGGCACACATGGGGGGCTCAATGCAGACTCGGCTGCTGCGTACCACAATGCTTTGCTTTCAATGTGGCCGCCAGCTGCCGCGGGTGGGGTGGGCTGGTCGACCCCGTCCAACGCACCAGCTACGATGCCGGCTGCTCCGGCTCCTGCTCCTGCTCCTGTTCCTGTTCCTGTTCCTGCTCCCGCTCCCTCAGGATCGCTTGGCGGTCCGCCGGTAGACTTGCTGGCGCGCTGGGAGAAGGTCGGAGCTGTTGCAGTCGCCCAGCCAGTACCAGGTGCGGGTGGCGACGATGACGACGAGGAGGTGATGGTTGACTGAGAGCGTCTGTACCAGTTTGCACAACGGCTAGGGGTTTTGTCTCTAACATGAGAATGCGCTCGGGCAGCGTTGACCCTTGTGGAGAATGTCGCCGGGGCAGGTGCAGCATCGCAGTGATGAGGGACGGGGTTTGGGTTTGTCCATAGAACGTGATATTGTATCTTGTGTGCCGGACGTTTTGCGTGTGACTGGGATGTTTATAGTGTATCTGACTAGTGTTTGTTCTAGTATTGCCTCCAGCGAAGTTCTCCGTAATTTCCCTCAGTCAACTCAGTGCGCCTGAGTTTGACGGTGCTGGGTCGTTTGGTTGCTCGCGGTTTGTCCTTCGTCCGTATACTGAAGCCAGAGCTGCAGGAAGCCATGCGTGGGTAGTTTGTGCCAGGAATGGTAGATTTTTTAAATGTAGACAAGAGACTGAGTATCACACTTCTTTAGCCCACGAAAAGCGTATGACAGTATGCGTGCTTGTCCATAAAGGTGAGCCCAACTCCCATCGATTGACGTGTGGGAGAGTTGAAAGCAGTCTCGGTTGGGCGGGTTGAAGTCAAGTCGTTATTATTCGGCACATATATAGCACACGAAGACTTCTCTGAGTGCGTGTAGTTGGCTTTATATGGAGCACCAGCGCACCCAAGGTCCGGGTCCCGTCCGCCTTCAACCGCTTGCGTGCCTTGTGCCCGTGTATTCGGCTTTGCCAGCTGTCGCGTATCTTCCCCGGTTTAGGGTTTCAACCGTAGAACGGTGCATTTTGCTGCGTAAATTATTCCGAGCAAGGCTTTTGTATCCCGCGCTCATGCTTTTTGTAGGTGATCGACACGACCGGACTGGAGGTTGATTACAAGTCGCAACCCGAGATTGGTGTTTGTGTCGTTTTTGAGGAGCATGTATTTTACGGGTCTGTAGCCATAAGGCTGTGTTCCTGTTAATTTGAGCAATTCGTGCTTGGTAGTCGAATGTAAAAGCGATAGCGGCGCTCTGTGCCCGTCTCCCTTGGCCCTAGAGCAACGAGTTTGTTGCTACATCTCGTGGAGGAGATGCCGATTCTACTTGGAAGGGTGGAGCCTTCTTCGGAGATGCGACTTGTCAGGCAGGCCATCTTTCTTCGAGTTTGGATCAAGTTCTGTCCTTGGACCACCAATAACCTGCGATAGCGCTACGTAGTTGCTCGAACGAGGCGAGGCCGTAGCTTGACCCGAACAAGTGGGCAAGTCGGAGGTGGAGATGGCGAAGCAGGCAGCAGGAGGTGCGAAACTCCCGCCGTTGTTGCCCTCCTTGGACATATGCAATATTGCACCATTCTAGTCGTACCGCCAACTCATTGTCGAGCCCCCGAGCAGAGCGGTGCGGGTGTTGTTCGTGACAGAGGTCTGTAAACGTTTGTGCTGCGACCAGAGGATTCTCCGTCGTTTTCCTTCTTGACGGTATAATTCAACATAACTGCGACCTAAAAGGTCTTCATCAGGGGTGTCAAGGGTAAGGTGATTCATTCCGTTTTGACGCAACCTCTGAAGCAAGCGAGCGTTTGATTTTCATTCTCCCACGGGGTCCCTTGAGAGCGTCTTGTGGTCCCAACCCCATCTGGAAGCGTGCCGCTGGATTTCCTGCTGCTCCTGGCGTGAGACTATCCGCTCGATGATTTCTCCCGTGCCCTTTACTAGCCTCCACCGCCCAGTGTCTTCATCGAAAACCTGTTTCCCGGACAACATGTTGGTGTGAACACGCATTAGCGCCTTGTGTTGTTCCAATCCGAGTAGGATTGGTTTCTGCTGCGGAAACGAAAGAACTTAAAAGAAATCTTGTCTGCGTCTTTTTGGAAGCGTTTTTTTGGAAGCTTTTTGTGACCGTGGCCGTTTTTTCTCAGCTCGCGGAAGTTACAAGCACAAAATCGCGGTGCCTTCGCGCGACCCACGCCTGGAGGGCCCTGTCCAAGGATTTCAATCGAAGCAACACCTGTATCAAACGCAAGCATTAGCATTGTGTCTTGCTTCTGCCCACACCAGCACCCCATTGACGTCTTTTTAGTGTCTGCCTTTCTATCTCGCCGCGGCTTAATTCTCTGAGATCAACACCGCTATCACAACGAGGCTCGCGGCCCTAGGATGCCGCGACAACAAAAAGAAACGCTGGTGGTGAGCACAGCGAGCACGCCTATACACACAGCAGCTCCCGAAGACGAGCATCGAAAGCGCTACCAGCACATCCGTTCACATTGGGCTGTTGACGCTTGTAGGCGACGAAAAGTCACGTGTCAAACTATATCACCATCGGCAGTCTTTTTGTTGGACTGTCGTTCCGCTTTTGCACCTCGCGTGCACCTTGAGAGGCACGTCATATCCATCTCACCAGTCTTTCACAAGCAATCATACTGCGACGAAGCACTCCTCCCTGCACCTATTTTTTACATGCAGTGTAGGCCATGCTCTACTAAGCTATGGCGAACCGTGTGCGGCACACTCCAACGTTTTGGTACGCGTTGGGTGTGTCTCAACTGACGACACTCTACTGAGGTAACTTTTCCTACACACCAGCAGCCTTTTTTTGTCGCTGTCCGTCGATAAAATTGTTCACAATTTGCTTCAACCGCATGGAGCACTGCAGCAACCCCTCTCTACATACCGCTGCGATTGGTGCTGATGCATGCACTGGACGGCCGGTGGCCTTCGTTGCATGGTAGCAGAGTTTGACAAACAGGCAAAACCTGACGCTGCAGAAAAGTGGATGGGTGTGCGAAGTGTTAAGAAGCACAACGACCACCAAGAGTCTTGACAAACTCCGCAAGTAGTTCGGCAAAAGCCTCGGCAAAAAAAGCCGCGCGCCGACGTTCGCGCAACGCAAGCATGTCTTGTGCCGTTTGATTTGGAACACTTGGTCGTAACCAACCATGCACGTTCAAAGGAGAGCGGACCTCGGATTGGAGGCAGCCCTGCGTGAGCAGGGCACTTTATGCCAAAACAATCAACATTGATAGGGGAGAGAAAAATCTGACAAGTCTTGAGAGGGAAGCCACATTGAGCCCCTTTCCTTTTCGCTCCTCATATACGCCTGAACACAGCCTTCAACTGAGCGATCATTCATTTCCCCCCTCCCTCGAGGTCAATGGTCTAACGACTACGGCATGCACGACTATGAGTACCCC
>CACKRE030005186.1:120119-146641 GCA_902602495.3 Ectocarpus sp. CCAP 1310/34
TTCGTGACGATCTTCCACCCCTGCTGGGGACTCTCACATGCCATGATCAAGTTCTGGATCGGAGGGTATAGAATCTTGCTGATGATAATATGCCACAACTTTAACGACTTGTCCACCACATCAGTCCCGAAGATGCCCCTTAGCTCTGCTAGATCCACACCCCTGCCAACCTTGACATCAGTCATCCCTAAGACAGCATATACACCCTCCTCCTGAAAATACGACACCATCTTACTGCGAAAAGCATCAAACATAATGTACAAATCCTGCTCCTTCTTCACACTTCCAAGCCAACGGTCTATCTCAGAGCCGGGGTTGACGCGAAACGTGCCTGTGTGGGCAAAGCCCTGATGTCCAGACATGGCCTCGGCTGTCGCCTTGACCGCTTGCGCCACGATGTTGGCGACGTTGGTGGGATTGTTGCATGATTGGGATCCCTGGCTGGAGGGTGAAGGCTGGTTGCCGGTGGGCGGTATGTCGGCTGGTGTGGGACGTAGCGACTGCTCGCCGATGGTAGGTGACTGCTGTTCTGCTGGCAGTGGGGCGATTTCTGCTCTCTCCTTCGCAAGTTGGGCGTCCACCCTTCGTTGAACTTCTTGTTGCAGCTCTTCTTTGCTGAGGGTGGAGAGGTCGATTTCGGAATCCTCCGAGGTAGGCATGATGTTTTTGTTGTGGGAGTCTACCGATTGCGCGTGAAGTCACAACCCCCCGGAATACTACGACCGCGCGCAGAATCTGAATCTGATTTTCACTAGTGTGAAAGATAAACTACGCGGGGTGCAGCAAGCCCGTGTTGGGCGTCTGTTGGGGCAGTGGGTAGTCGGCCGTGTTAGGCCGAGAGAGAGAGGTAGAGATTGAGATTGCGTTGGCGTTGGAGAAAGCGTTGGAGAAGGAAACTTGATTGGAGAGAGACGGCGGTAGCGGTGGAGAGAGCGAAAGCAGTGCGCTAGATGCGCGAGCCTTCAACACCGCAACCAAGGCCAAAAGGGTCCCCGTATCTGCATCGGTGGTACCCATCAACATACGAAATTCTCAACACGTATCCCCGAGGATCCTCACGTCTAGNATAGAGTTGGCGATGGCGTTGGAGAAAGCGTTTGAGAAGGAAACTTGATTGGAGAGAGACGGCGGCAGCGGTGGAGAGAGCGAAAGCAGTGCGCTACATGCGCGAGCCTTCAACACCGCAACCAAGGCCAAAAGGGTCCCCGTATCTGCATCGGTGGTACCCATCAACATACGAAATTCTCAACACGTATCCCCGAGGATCCTCACGTCTAGNGGGTCCCCGTATCTGCATCGGTGGTACCCATCATCATACGAAATTCCCAACACGTATTCCCCAGGATCCTCACGTCTAGAGACTGCTGCGAGTATATCTAACAGGCCTTTAGTACTCGTCTGACTCGAAAGGTGGATGCCACTTTTCGTAATGGATTTGGATCTGGGAAACTTAGGTCCCCGGAACGATTCTCCGATGAAAAGGTGGTCATGGGGTGGGCAGACGCTTTTCGTATTCCCACCTGAAACGTTGATCATTTTTGCGGTTTCTTTGTCCATTCTCAGGTGGACATTCTCCTTCAACACACAAGCAGTGTTCACGCCACGTTGCGCGTCGTGTGAACGCTCAAGCGAATCTGTTTCCGCTCCGAGGTCGATGTGATTTCGATAGGAGAACGACCTTGGTTCCATGCACAGTGGAGGACAGTAGCTTGTGGTCCTCCTTCACAATGCTGTGAATCGTCATTCCAACGAGATAGAATAATATGAGCAACCATTAAGGAGCACCTTGATCACACTGCAATTGGAAGCAATCGATGATGCGGGATGTGCCACCTTCTGTACACTGACTGTACCTACAGGTTGTGAGTCATCGCCGTACCTTTCTCGGCACACGGCCAAGGAGATGTGCCGCCTATATCAACATCGAATCTGCACTATCCGAAAGAGGTACCAACAGGAGAAAAGCGACCGTGAAATGGCCGTGAAAAAAATTGACCCGCAAGTAAGTATCCCCCAGAGTAAACCACCAAATATGAAACAAAAATACGCAACACCGTACACGAAATGACCACAATGCTTCCGCCCAATGACAGGCACAATATTTCACTCACTAATCGAAAACCAAAGCTGTCGCCACCCTCATCATTCGAATCACTTCTTCGTAAACAAGGCAGCATGCAGTCCTACTGCTCAAACCGTTACCAATATCGTCCATAGGTCGACCTAGATTGCCAGCCATACGTGCGCACCGCAATATTATTCCCTTCCCCCAGTCCCGTCCCCACAACCTCGTCCGAGTGCGGTAACTTTACGGTACCCAAAGAATTAGCCACTTCGATACCTTGCGGAGGGTCGCCAAGATTCTCCCTCCCAAGACCTATTCCCACCATTTCTCCACGCAGTACCACGTAACAAAGTCGTTCAGGTAAAACATCATCGCCAGGCGGACAAAATGATGGCCGTGTACAAACAACAAGCAACAAGTGTTGAGGAGTGTGGCTACTAGCATGAATAGGGTACATCTTATTGTTGATGGATGTGGGTCAGTCAGTAGGTATTTCCTTCTGACCCCTACCCCTTAGAATTTTCTACTCTGTGTACCCCCTGAGATGAAGTTGGATCCTCACTTCATCTCAGACCCTTGTTGATCGTCTCTCAGCAATAACAAGCAACTTTCCCATCTCAACGTGGTCGTGGACAAGTGTGTCAACGACAGAACCTTCATCTATCTCTAGAAGCAAGCTACCGCCCACGGCTTCACCTCCTTTAAACTTGGCGTCAGCTGGCATTACACGGTAAGCGGGTGCTGGACGCCGCTTCCACACTGCTGTGTGTTGTTGCCACGTTTTCTTCACAACCACTGGGTTGCTGGTTATTTGGTCTCACCCCCCACGAGAATCTAGACTTCGCGTCTTCCCTGCTTCTTCTCCTGTAGAGATGCTGGCTTGCGATGCTTTTGCTAAGCGCCCGCGGGACTGGGACCTTGCGAAGGATGCGCGACTCGGCGGTCATCGCGATGTTTTGGGCGATTTTCCCTACGTTCGCCGTCCCTCACAAACTATTTTGTCTGCATCGCGGTCCATGACGTTTTTTCTGTGGCGGATACGCTCTGCATGCAGCGACCTGCGTTGCTGGCCTTGTGTAGTGGGACTCGAGGTGACAGCATGCTTCCCATGTCTGCTACCACCTCTACTGCATTCATGCCGGCGTACCGGCCGATGTCCGCGGATTTTCCTGTTGTGCTCTCCGATTTGACTCCGCTTGCCTCGACGTGGAGCGCGTTGTGTGCACACAAATTGGGTGTCAGCCGTCCCACCAGCCTTCCCTCCACTTTTCGAAATCACATAGCACTTTTTGGGGGGGAATCGTTCACCCGCAAAGCATTTGAATTGGAAACCTTTCAACAGCGCAAACCCGCAGCGGTCTTTGCTCGCACTTCGGCACCAGTTGCGAAGGAACGCCGTGCTGCTCTGCGTGTCTTTTGGTCGGAAAACCTCATGTCCGCATCTAACACGGGTCCTTTTGTGCTACCTTGTACTGCTGTTTGTGCGTGGCATGGTGTGCGTTTGGACGCTTTTCCTGCTTGGTTCGATCCGCTTCAACCTCATGTGCACCAAGCTTTTATCACCGGGCGCATGCTTTCCTGTGGGTATCTCCGCCTTTCGCATGGACCTCGGCTTGCTTTTCCCGAAGTTGCACCCCTCTTTACTGCCTCTGCTGCCCTTGGTCCTGCTGCCTCTGCTGCGGATGGTTGTGCTACACCTACTGTTTCTGGCCTGCCCTTCCCAACATCGATCGTAGATACCCTTTATCTGGCCCTGTCTCTGTTAAACAAGAGGAAAACATGTCCAGCGGCAACGTTGAACTCCTGGACTACGAACCCGAGGGAAAGGACCCCACCGCACAACAGTTTTCGGAGGCCGGTGCGGGAGACGAGCGCTGCCCCACACCCCGCGCGTTCACCGTCGATGAATTGCTGGACAAGACGATCAATCCCGTCGCTGACGCCATTAGCGAAGGTGTATCGATTAAAGTAAAAGGCAATCGACGGATACCCTGCTAGTCGGGTCCTCCTTGACACTCTCCACCCACAGAATTCACCCTCAACTGGGGGACTCTTGTGGCCAGGATGGGTAATTCGACGGAAGTGTCACAAGGCTCTTTGTAGGATCGACTCCAAGAGGTGTTCTCAGGACCGGCACACATTGTGTCCATGGGAAAATGTCCAAGTCAGAAGACAAAGTGTGCACCCAAGGCGAACCAGTATCCAGCTGACGCCATGTGCGAAGGAGAACGGACGGGAGGTGGCGGCTACTCCGATTTTTTCGGTGACGTGGGGTCGTCCGGCCGGTGGTAAAGACGGGGCATTGACTGCGGCCGAAGCCGCGGGGTACGAGTTCCATGTTGGCGATACAGCGTTCCTGTCCCGCCCACTGGAGATGCCAGCTGAAGACGTAAATTTTCACGATGAGAATAAACTGGAAGCTCTTTTTGCATGGGCTGGCGTCAAACAACCCGTCCGTGCTCAATTTCCCCACTCTCACACCGTTGCTTTCGGGCACATTTATTCTGCCCCCTACATCGCGGAACTTCCGCGTTCTCCTCGGCAGTCCGTGTTCCGGCTTTTGTTCGCTCTCTGTCGTGCCACCTTTTTTGGCGGTCCTCAAGGAACGTCGATGGTGACCCACGATGGTGACCCCAGCTTCCTCTTGCTCGTGCGGCCTTGACCACTGATTTCAAGCACGATCTGCAGGCCTCGCATCCGGCCTCTTCTCGCCCTGCCCATGTTCCTAGAGGGGACAAGGACTACAGTAGGTCGGCGGCTCCTGCGTCTAAGAGCTGAAAGACCCGCTGGGGTGACCAAGATTCGACGGCCAAGAGCGGGAAGGACGACCACCGCCGCTCTACCCAGTCTTAGCGAGGGCGCGGCACCGGAGATGGCGGGCGAGGGCAAGCCGCGGAGACCCAGCCTACCAGGTCTTCGCCGGCGAGCTGCCACCGCCGGAGCAGGAGTCAGAGCGCAGAACGTCAACAGCGCACCAATCCTTCGTCTAGGCGTGGTCGCAGCCGGAGCGGAGACCATCGTGGGAGAAACACGCCTTCGTCTAGGCGTAGCCGCAGCCGGAGCCAAGACCGGAGCGGGGGCAACAGCAGGGCGACCAGCACTGACAGCGGTCGCGGCGCAAAAGGAAGACGTAAGTCAGGCCACGGTAACAGGCAAGTGATGTATGATCGAGGTGATTTTCATAGCTCTGGGTTGTTGGGGGAAAACAAGGATGCTTCAGAAGACGGTTCTCTTTGTTCTTCACCGCTTGTTCTATGCCCGCCCGCTGATGTAGGCCAACCGACCATGTCTTCTTTGGCGTTAATACTTGCCAACATGCAACTTCGTGAACACTAAGCCGCTGTGAAAAGCCATGCCCTGCCCATGCCGTTATGGATCATTGCACATCTTCCTTGCCTTCGGACGAACGTGTTGAGTCACCACGCCATGCTGCATCACACGCCTCGACTTCGGCTTCCCGCACTGAAATGCTGTTGGAACAAGTACTCACTCTCCTGCGAGCAAATCAAGTCGTGGATGCTGCTGCCGACGCGAATGTACAACCTCCTGTGCCCTCCCACGCTCCTAGCGTGCCACCACCTGCCCCATCTTCTNGTCGAGCTTTTCGGGAGGTCCTGTGGGGCGCGATGTTCGTGCCGAAACCGCTGCAAGGGCCATGTCAGGGTCATCGTCATCAGCCACGATGTCGGCGGCAGTATCGGTCGGACCTGCGGTGGTACCGTCAGCGTCGGCAGCCCCAGCCCTGTTGNAATTGGGTTTTCATCGCTTGGCAACGACGTTGTAAAACAAGCCAAATTCACTTCGTGAACTCGGCAACCAGGTTACCGTTTTTTTTTTTACCTCCGTTTTTTTTTTTGGCGGTAACCATAATGGTGGTCGAGTAGATCATGTTGTGCGGGGTGGAGAACCCTCACTCCGCGCAAGGGGGATGATCGCACCACGTTGTGTTAAAATGGTCAAGCACCCTCGAGGCAGTTACACAGTGCTTACAACTGTCTCTGGAAGTGAAAGCACCAGAAAATAAATTAAGTCATACGCAGCTGTCATCCGTACGCAAGGAAGTAAGCACAAGATGCCGAACACCCTTAGCAGGATGCAGCGCACCCTTCATGCGACTCGCCGAATATCTCACGGCGCTTCGCGCTTGGTGATGTGAGAGCCTGGTCCGGTGAGAACCCGGCGTGCTCCGTCCCGGCTTTGTAGGGATGCGAGGTCAATGGTCTAACGACTACGGCATGCACGACTATGAGTACTATGAGTACACTCCCCCTCCAGCGTGCGTCTGTTCTGATTGATCCTAGCTCTGCGACCGGCCACATCGTCGAGCCACCGCGTCAAGCGACATCGCCGTTGACTCAGGACGATGCTGGCTTGCCTTTGTCTCCCACCGGAGGGAGAGCGAGGCAGGAGGCTCTGGACGCTGCGGACGCCGCTGCAGCGGAGGCCGACACCATCCGCATTTAAGAAAACATGGACAAGCTAAAGCCGGAACAACATGATAGTGTCACACGCTTGCCCCTCGGTCCTGATCCTGATGAATTTGCTCGCGTCTAGCTGCAAGGGTGTGGTCACAGAGATCCTCAACAAAAGCGACGTCAAGCGCAAGTAGACTTTCAATTCCTCCACCTGGGTCACCGGATGGCTTCCGTTGTTGCGCAAACGTGTTCGTGCTGCTGTCGTTGAAGGCCGAACCACCAACCGTGCCACGCTGGAACTTCTTGATGCCACCTTCCTACAGGTTGAAAACCATCTGCGCAAGGAACCGGCAGGGCCCTGGAGGTACGCCTTCTTCATCCAGAAATTGGCGGCTGACTGAGACACTCAAGACAAGAGCTCGGGGATTGATCGTCTTCGCGGTTATGGCGTATCCAACGGCGAGACTTACTTAAAATACATTCGTTGCTGTAAGGCTCTGGCCATGACCGTCATGGTTGCTCACCACGCGTTCAAGCCTTCGGATGCGCAAGTGCAGATAGCCGTTCGAGACTCCATGTTGAAGCAGTTTCCGGTAGTGTCTGGGCAGGTGTACAAGGATGAGCAGCTCCCCATGGAAACCCCTTTTGGGCGACATGCTTCGTGTCTGGATGATATGTGGGATGTGTTGGACAAGCGTGCGTTCGCGCACACGCCGGCGGTGCATGGAGACGATTTCTTTTTGGCATCTTCCACGAATGCTAGGAGTTCGTCTTCTGTTTCGCGTGCTGTAGCTTCTTCGGCGTTGCGTTCGACGGTGGCCCCTTCGTGGAGCCAGGGCTCTTCGGCCGCCGTGATGAGTGTTCACCCTCTACTTACTGATGATCGGGACCCTTTTCTGTTGCACTACAGACACTGGCCGTTGCAAGGACACTTCCAAGAAGTGAACAACGTCGCTAGTGAGATGGCTCTAACCAAGAATGATCCGCCATTGTTCACCCCCTTGGTATCAGCTGAAGCACGCCGCAACGCGCTTCGACTGTACAAGGGCAAGTGCCTGAACTGCATAGAAGAAGACCACTCCCTCAAATCCTGTAATCGTGGTTTCGTGAACGCCACCGGCTTGCTTAACAATGGCATCAAGTTCTGTATGGAAAAAGATCCCACACTTTGGGGTCGATGGAAAACGCGCATGACCTCGTATGGACGCCCTACAGGACGCAACCCACACCGAAATCACTCCTCAGGACGCGCCCGCCGCTCATCTGATACATCAGACACGAAACAGTCCTCACACACAGAGCTCTCGTCGGAGGCTTCCATTTCGACTAAATGGGGCTGGAGGGGTAAGAAATGACAAGCCGATGGCGGAGTTCAGCCGGTGCTACCGTCAACAGCAACCACCGTGCACCCTTTTGGAGTCTTCCAAGATGTTCGTGTACAGCCTACTTCTTTGGATACTCCCCACGCTCCTCAATCACATCTAGTTTCTCGGCCCACCTCCTCGTCATCCGCCTCATCGTCTGCCGGTATCGGACATGACAAACCCATTTCGGCAGTACCTTTGTGGTGTGGGCGACAGGGAGGTAAGACGTTGAGCGGTTCATCCCTGCTTACCTCGTCCTCTCGGGTTACAGAAGGAACAAGAACCTCGTCTTCTACTGTTCGTCAAGATTCTCCTGGTGTTGTTAGCCGGGACTCTTCTCGGACAGACACGAGCCTTCTTCTACACTCGTCGGGAACCCCGTCGATCCTCCTTCTCTTTCGCAGCTTTCGTTGTCTTCGACCGTCCGCTGCCCCCGTGTGACAGCACCTGATACGAATGCGTCTTCCCCTGCTGCCCACCACGTGCTGACTGCACCACTGCCATCAGGATCGGATGGTAGTGCCCACCATTCTGTGAAAGGTTCGGTTCCTTTGTCAAGGGGGAGTAGTCAAGAGCGCCCTGCGTCAATTAATATGCACGCGTCTGCTGCCGGAATGACTTCTTGTTCTAATGGGTCTCCAATAGCCGAATGGCCTCTGCTAACATTGACCCTGCCGGAGCCGCCGCCCTTGGGCCGCCCTCCGGATCACGGCGCGTTGCGACTTCGCCCGCTCCTGCCTCGCGTTCTGGGTCCTCTCCGTCGGAGATAAGGACCCGTCCGCTTGGTCCACCCCCGCCTGCCCCTGGTGCCCGCTCTTTGCCCCTTCGCCCTGCACCGGCTCCGCCGTTTGATGACAAGTGCGAGTACGCTTCGGATGACGTCCTTCTTCTCTGGAAACCTCCGTCTGTGTTCTCGCAATGGACTCCTTCGGCTTTTGACGTACTGGGGGTACGTTATTCATGTGGTGAGCAATTAATGATGTCTGAAAAAGCGAAGTTGTTTGGGCATGTGACGTCGTATGACAAAATTATGGCTACAACCGATCCCAAGACACACAAGTTTTGGGGTCATAACGTGCGTCCTTTCGACTATGCTGAATGGGAGCGTCGTCGAGAAGAGATCGTGCTTACGGGGTCGCACGCTAAATTTTCTCAAAACCATGACATGAAAAATCATTTACTGAAGACGGGTACGCGCCTCCTTGCGGAAGCCAGCCCCTTCGATCGTGTTTGGGGTATCGGCATGTCTGCATGCTTTCCAGAGGCTAGCGTTTCATCCAAGTGGGTGGCTAGCGGTAAAAATTTGTTGGGAAAAGCTTTGATGGAAGTTCGACGCCTTCTGCGTGATCATCCCCTGTCTGGCGAAGATTTCTCTGCTTCCCCTTCTCCCACGCCCCCCATTTCGCAGCCTCCTCTCCATGGACATCGACGCATCCACGAGGTTGCTACTGTGGCAGGTTCGTCGTCACGGGAGGACCGGGGCGAAGACCCAGCTTGTCTCCGTGTGGACGCTCTGGGGGACCATGCTCCTGGCGTTCATCTGGTGGCATCGACCTCCGCTTGTGCAAACCAGCCTCCTCTTCTCGAACATGGGTCCGATCTGGTCGGCGGCACGCTCCTGTTGGACTCGGACTCATACACCACCCGGGTCCTGCTGCACGGAGGACCTACAGCCACTTCTCAACTCGCGCGAGTGGCGCTTCTGGACTCTGGGTCTCCTGCATCCTTCGTTTCAGACTCCGTGGTCACCGCCATGATAGCTGCCGGAGCCCTGAAAGCTGGCAGCGTTCGTGTTTCGCCCTCTCGTCGTTGGGGTGGGTTTGGTGATGGACCCGCCCTTGTGACCANTTCAAACCCGAAGTGGGTGCGCTTTCGTCCCCAGATGCGTTCGTTTCCAATGGTCTCTAGCGTATTCACCTTGCAGGTTGTGCCGAGCTCGAGCCGGGAGACGTACTTGGAGTGTCTGCCGCGCCGCTACTACGAGTACCGGTGGAAACCCTGAAGGCGGCACCATCTTCGATTCCTACCGGCCCCACGACATCTACATCACCACCTTGGGTCAACGCCGTTGGCCCCAAGTCCGGGACTCACCGCTCTCCGGACCCAACCTCCGCCCCGCCTCCTCCGAAGCCGCCTCCACAAGAACTACTTGACCGCTTCTCTGAGGCACAGCGCTCCAGCTTCATGCGCTTGTGGGCTAGGCTGCCCGCACATATGCACGACATTGCTTTCGATGTACACAATCCGGAATGGACACCGGAGGCTATTGATCGTTTGGCCGACGCCCTTGTTGAGTATTCTGACGTGTTCTCTACTTCGAAAATCGATTTTGGTTCCTGCATCATCATGCCATCACGTCCGTATCGTATAAACCCGTTGATGTAAAACAAAGTGGATGCCATTTTGGACCAGTATTTGGCGGCAGGGCTCATTCAGCATTCCACGTCTCCGCGGGCTTCTCCTCTGGTTGTCATCCCCAAGAAGGACGGATCGATTCGCATCACCGTCAACTACAAGCGTCTTAACGCCCTGGTGGATTTGGATGGACCACCTCTCCCTCGGGTGGACGGTATCTTGGATTCTCTGTACACCCGGCAAGTGTTCTCCATCATCGACCTCAACTCGGCTTTCCGCCAGATCGTTTGTGATGAAGACACGGTCCCGCTCACTGTCTTTTGCACTCCCACGCAGTAGTTCGAATGGCTTCGAATGCCGCAGGGAGCCAACGCAAGTCCGTCTTGGTTCGTCGAGGTCATCAACAGAGTGGTGCACGGTCTGGAGTATGTGCTTGCGTATCTTGACGATGTCTTCTGTTTCGATGAGGGACCTCTGGGGCACGTGCTCAACATGATAGGGTTCTTCAAACGGCTGCGACAGTACAACCTCAAACTGTCTCCGGGGAAGGCTCGCGTCGGCGCCACGCACGCCAACTTTCTTGGCCACACCATCTCTCCGGCCGGTGTTAGCCCTGATGGCGTCAAGGTTAGGCCGCTCACGCACCATGCCGCCGCCGACAAATGTTTACCCCCTTACTACGCACAGAAAATTCGGCGTTCTTGAATTAATTTCTGAAATGTACGAAAAAGAGCGAACGACTCCTGCTGATTGGATGGTGCAGACCGTTCCACCCCTGGGTGCAAGTGCAAAGCTGCCTTCCCACTTGAGCCATCTCTTGTCTACAATCCCTATCAATGTCCCCTCGATCGAGGGGACATTTGATAGGGACTATAGACAGCATTAGGGAGCGTGGCAAACGGGGCACGAAAAGGAGGTTTTCAAGATATTTTTCTGGAGGGAAAGCGAGACCTTCAACCCCAAGCCCTAGGTTGCCCGGTGCCTCCTATCAACGGTGGGCTAAGTACTTTTTACGCCCTTGCCCCCAGTAGCGCTTTCCACCCAAGGGTAGACAGACGCGGCGCAACTTCGCTGTTGAACCCGCGGCGTATTCGCCCCTCGATTCGACCTGTTCATTACCCTTATACTCCTCCACTCTACAAATCATCCATACTAAACTAGAGTCGTCCCCGTGTACCCTGGCACCCCCCTGGTCGAGTGGTTCAAAGGAGGAGACAATCGTGCCCTCCTTCGCGAGGTAAAGCAGGTGAAGAAGATGGGGACAAAAAGTGTCCCCAAAAGGCGATCTAGCCCTACAGGGATNGGCGCAACTTCGCTGTTGAACCCGCGGCGTATTCGCCCCTCGATTCGACCTGTTCATTACCCTTATACTCCTCCACTCTACAAATCATCCATACTAAACTAGAGTCGTCCCCGTGTACCCTGGCACCCCCCTGGTCGAGTGGTTCAAAGGAGGAGACAATCGTGCCCTCCTTCGCGAGGTAAAGCAGGTGAAGAAGATGGGGACAAAAAGTGTCCCCAAAAGGCGATCTAGCCCTACAGGGATTAAGTAGCTTCGGAGCCTTCTCGGTGGACTCAGATACTACCGGAAATCCCTCAAGAATCTCGCCACCAAGGTGCGGCCTCTCAACTCTCTTCTCAAACAAGGTGTTCCCTTGAAGTACACCCCGGGCATGGTCAAGGTTGTCAAAACGTTATNGTGAAGAAGATGGGGACAAAAAGTGTCCCCAAAAGGCGATCTAGCCCTACAGGGATTAAGTAGCTTCGGAGCCTTCTCGGTGGACTCAGATACTACCGGAAATCCCTCAAGAATCTCGCCACCAAGGTGCGGCCTCTCAACTCTCTTCTCAAACAAGGTGTTCCCTTGAAGTACACCCCGGGCATGGTCAAGGTTGTCAAAACGTTATTAAGCGAACTCGCTCGTCCCCCGATTTTGGTCTTCCCGGATTGGGCAGCGGTCGAGGGCGACAGCCTTCCTCTCCGTTCGTGTTCCGACGCGTGTATCGACGGCTTTGGCGCCTCTTTGGAACAAGAACAACTCGATGGCTCGGTGAGGCCCATTGTGTACATCAGCCGCGCTACTCTTCCTGCGGAGAGTAGCTGGACCGTTCTGGATCTGGAGGCTGGTGGCATTGTTTGGGCCATCAAACGCCTTCGCGAGTATCTGTGGTCGACCAAGTTCATCATCTATTCGGACCACAATACCTTGGGGAGCATTGGCAAGGTTAGGGAACACAACCCAAGGGTGCAACGATGGCTCGAATTTCTATCCAACTTCACCTACACCCTAAAATATCGGAAAGGTTCGGCAAACGACGACGCGGATTTTCTTTCGCGGCTACCTTTACCAGCACAAGACACGGACAATACCGGCCCCGATTGCATTGATGGTGTCGATCAAGCGGGCGTTTTCCTTATTCGGGCTTGCGGGCGCAACTATCACTCGTCCTCTACACCGGAGGTCGGTTTAAATGGGCTCCGCCCTCCTTGCCCGGCGGGAGTCTTGTCGCCCCCAGCGCTCCTGCCCTCCGATTTTGGGGATTTTCGCCGACATCACCCGCGTCGGTTGGATGCTCTGACGGACTCAACGGTTGCCTGCGAGGATTCTCCGCGGTCTCCGGGGGTCTTCATCGTTTCGCCTGTTCCCTGATCTTCAGGCCCTGTTTCCCCTTTGACTCCTGCTGCGTCCCGCGTGATGTCTCCTGTCGAGTATTCGGCGACTAGATATGTGCACGTTTTGTCTTCGCTTCCGGAGCGGGGGCCGCTCATTTCTTCACGGACTCGGGCCAAGACTACCGCTGCTTCCGGAGGCACCGTCACCGGTCCCGCTTACAGTCGACTCCGCTTTTAAGACACACCACGTTTCCCCCCCCCCAAAAGTGCCTTTTACGCGGGGAAGTGTCTTCAAAATTTCGGGGCCACCAACGTACCATCCCTGCGGCCAATGAAGGCGAAACATATGTCAAAAGGTGAGCATTCGCAGCAGAAAGGCGACCACAAGAGGTGTTGTTCAAAACCTACGACACAAGGTGATTTGAAGGTCGCAACCACTGCTGCTATTGTGCTGCAATACATACTTGCATGCCATCGTTTGAATTTCCCCGTACTGTACCACCAAAGCGCTAAAAGCGATGGTGTTCTACGACCTACGCATCGTACATGTACACGACGGTAGTGCGCTGGTGTTGATATGGGCTTAATTATTTGCTTTATTTTATTTTTAAGGCGGTGTCCTCCCCGTGAATATCTTGCCCAAGATCTCGCTACGGCGCCTCAGAAATATCGAAGGTTGTAAAACGACACTACTATATATAATAGGAAAATGTAGGTTACGCAGAAACACAGAGACCAAAAATGTCGGGAAAGCACAGCGACAAAGAGGACACCGCGCCTCCCAAAAGGTGAAAACGAGGCACAACACAACACAAACGCCAAACTCAACCTCACGAGACTTCACCCAAGGCAAACAAAGAACGTTGGCAATAAATGTGCTTTGCCCTCCGATGCCCCGAAGACAATACGCGTGCATGGGTCGCCCGGACGGACACTGATGAACCAGTGACACCAGTGCAGATTTGAACTGGCACGTCGGTTCGCCGCATGGCCTCAAGCCGGCAGCAGATGAACCGCTAGCAGATGGAATGAATCTTTCCATACACCCACACGCAGTGTAGGGCACCATGTTTCTGAGATTTTTTGTGTCCTTAAAGCGGGGAGTGTCTTTAATATTGGTGTCTTGAAAGCGGGGACGACTGTATTTCGAACGCCAGCCGCGGGCTACCATCGTCCCTCGGACATCGTCGTCTGCCCGTCGCTCTAGCAGGTCGTCTGCCCGTCGCTCTAGTAGGTCCCGCTCGACAACAAGACCACCCGAACCGTCGCGCGTCTGCTGGGGCCATCCGCGATGCCGGCATCGGCGTTTTCATCGACTGTCCCTGTGTCACCGGTGTCTTCGCCGTCATCAGAGCGCCCTACATCCCCGGTTTCGCCTTCTGTACAGGTTTCGCCCGGGACTTCGCCCCTCACGATGTCCCCTTCGCGGACATCATCACGAACTGCGGCTGCCCCAGTCGCTGGGGCTTCTCCTTCTTCAGCCTATTCCGTTGGATCGCCTGACTTTCGTTTGGAATCTACTGATGTAAACACCTCCCACCTGCGGGCTTGTGTTCAGAGTTCCAGCACTGTGGATTGGGCTAGGGAGCAATAGCGGGAGAGCGAATGTGTGGTGACAGTGCGTCTTTTGTCTCGCGGTTCTCCCTCGTCCCCCCTCCGGACTTGCTCACTCTCCGTGCTCCTCTTCGCTCCCCTCGGTTAGATGTTGTGCTTGCGTTGGCGGCGAAAACCAGACTGCACACGACCGACGATAACGTTACCCTCCTGGTACATAAATTGGCGCCGTCGCCGATTGAGCGCTCTGGCGGGAGGACCACTCGTCTCTCGGATACTGGCGTGCCCCGTGTCTACGTGCCAATGCTGATGCGTCCGTGGGTCCTTCATTCATGCCATACCGCCGCGTCCTTCCATCTCGGCGTCCATCGTACACAGCATCTGCTTGAGCGTTTCTACTGGTGTATTGGTTCGGATCGTTCCGTGCGCTGGTGGCTTCGGGCGTGTTTGGTGTGTCAAGCTCGCAATGCTGCATGTCAGTCTGCTCGGTGGCCCGTCATCGCTATGCCATTGCTGCAGGGGCCTGGTGCGGTCGTCGGCGTCGACTTCTTCGGACCGCTGCCAGTGACTGCCAAGGGCAACTCCTACATTTTGTTGTTCACAGACCGTTTCAGTCGGAGAGCCGACATGTCCGCGGTTACAGCAGCGGAACTTACGGTGAAAGGGACCGCTCACATCTTTGTCAACCAATACATGACCAAGTGGGGATGTCCGACTTCGTTATTGTCGGACAACGGACTGCATTTCTGCTCGAAGCTCTCCATGGCGATCTACGAGGTGATGAAGATCAAGAAGGTCACCACCAGCTCCTACCACCCGCAGACCAAAGGCGGCACGGAACGCGTGAATCACACAATGGTCCAGATGCTTGCGGTGGTCGTCAACGAACAGCAAAACGATTGAGACGTTCATCTCCCGCACGTTGAGTTTGCCTACAACAATTCCGCGAACCAGCCTACTGGATTAGCGCCAAACAAGATCCACATCGGACGCATCCCGCGACTCCCGCTTTCGGTCTTCGATCATCCCACGGTAGGTGGTCATCAAAGCTTGGCCCGCGATCAACTCGAGTGTTGCAACCTGGCTGTCGATTGCCAGCGCCGGGCCTACGAACTTGTCCGTGAGTACAACGGCCTGAAGATTTCGCGAGTCGAACGCCGCAATTCATCCCTGCTCGACGCCATTCACAAGCCCCCTCAGTTTACCGTTGGCGGGTGGGCTTGGGTGTACAGCACGGCTGCAACGATTCGACAGGGTGTGCAGAAGGACACGGACCAACAGGTGCTCAAGGCCAAATTCGCACTTTCCTGGACGGGGCCCTACAAAGTTCTTGCGGTGGGTCCCGCTTCTGCCGACGCCACCCCGGACGGCAGCCCGTTGGCGCGTAAACTCCTGAGATCCGGCCCGGCCGCTCGATGTCGCGTATCTGTCCTTCGTTGCAAGCCCTGTCGCAATCTGTACGAGACGGACGACTTGCCGCAATCTCTACCCGCCGAGCTTTCGCGTTATGTTCTGCACTCTTTCGGAGAGAAATGTCCACCTTTCCACGTCACCGTGGATGACGTGTCGGTGCCTGTCGGACGCCTCGACGTTGACTACATCTCGGGACATCAACTGGTGAGGGGCCGTAGCGGCGTTCTCGCTGTCCTGTACCAGACGCAGTCGTTAGGCCTGACTACTCCTTTATGGGAACGGGAATCAGACCTCGATCAATTCCGTCGACTCATCGTCTGTACTGGTCCCGGGAGGTCTGCCCAAAACAAGCAGGGTAACCGTACATACCGAGTGGCTCGGACTCGCGCGGCACAGCGGGAGCTCGCCCGGAATCGTGGAGAACGCTATTTGCCTCCTGGGGCTGATCTTGTGCTTCACGCGACTTGGCTTCGTCGTTTCAGCACTTCGCCCCTCCCTGTGGGCGCGCGACTGTGGTACAAGGCCCGTGATGGATTGTGGTGGACCGGACGTATTGGTGCTCATCAGGACGGCTCGTACATCGTTCGATTCTTGAATGATTCGGGCCCAAGCGTTCTCCCTCTGCCTACGCACCTCTACTCCACCGCCTTGGACGCCGTCCGTGGATCATGGTGTTTTGTTCACGCCACCTGGGCGACAACCGTGGTCGCACTCCGCTCCTTGCTGAGTCCTTACCGTCGGCTGTTCCCACGATTTCTTCTTAGCGTCGTCGTTTTCGAATACCAGTCGGCCTATTTCGGTCTTTTGTGTCATCCTTCTCGCCGACGTTTGGATTTTTTTTTTATCACCTTCCGTTTTTGTTTTGTGTTGTTTTTTTTCTGTCCTGTCTCCTTTCTTTTGTTGGCTTGTTTTTTGTTTTGGATGCTGGGGCAACGCCGCCTCAAGACACGCAGTGTCTAATGATCCTTCTTCCTTGTTGCCTGCATTCGTCTGACTCAGTGAACTGCCGCGACGTGGATGAACGTTCTCTCTCGCCTTTGCTTCCTTTTGTTGTTGTTGGTCTTTGGCTTTCTCGACAGGCTCCCTCCGAAGTTTCGTCGGTGTTGTTGGCCTCTGAACACTTGGAAAAAGAGTTCCCCAAGTTTCGTCGGTGTTGTTTGCCTCGGGACACTTGGATACCGAGTTCCCCGCGTTTTCCTGGTTCGCCTGTTTGCCAACTAACGTTTGACCTATTTTTTTTTGTTTTAACTCCATCGTGCCGCCGAAGTGTCGCATACGCTTGGTGCTTCGGGATTCTATCCCATTGCGTCGCCTTCTCCCGTGGATTTTCGTCGTCACCCACACTTCGTTCTGCTTCGTGTCCATCATCGCTACATTCAGGCGACGCCTTCATCACCGTCGCGCCCCTGAGTCGTCGTTTCGTTGTGTGTATCTCTACGACTTTCCTGTGTTTTATGTCTTCGTATGATGCGTATCGACAGCAAGCCATGGCGCAGTTCGTCAGACCGCCTCTCTTGCACTAATCGTTTGTACTTTGCGTCCTTGGTCCTCATTAGGTTTTGCCCTTGCCGTCTCCTTATTCGAGTTGTGTACCCTGGCACGCTGGCGATCGTTCTCCGTGCCTTTGCCTGTTGTTCTTTTCTCCTGCCCTTTGTTGACGTTGTCTTAGGTTGCGTTGAGTTTCCCTTTGCGTCGCGTCCAGTATCAAAGGCCGTATTCGTTCGGAAATTTGTTTGGGCTGTGAGTTTCGTCGGCGTATTTCGGACTCTCTCGGGTAGTCACCCTCATTCCTCCAGTTGTGGTAAGCGCAGGTGCGCGTAAAAGAGAGGTGTGTGGCGTTTGGACATTGATTTTGTTTCCTCTGTCGTCGTCTGTTCAGGATGATAGCGTGCTCTCCAGCAATATATATTCGTCGCAGCTCTATCCCTTCAAGCGTTGTCACTGAGACGTCGATGTTCCGTATTGTGAACGTTCGTATTCTTCGTCTCAATGATGGTGTGGGGGGTTGATTCGGGATATTTCTACAACCCCCCCTTCTTTTGGATGTTTTGTGAAGAGTCATATCTTCGATTCATAATCATAAATCATCAGGCAAATCTTACTGTAGCTTTTAGGATTTGAGCATTGATTTGAGTATTGAATCTGCATGTATTATATTCAGGGTGGGCTAGTGTTTAGGAGTGTGGATGCTAGCATGAAAAGGGTACATCTTCTTGTTGATAGGATGTAACCTTCTGACCCCTACCCCTTTAGGATTGTCTACTCTGTGTACCCCCTGAGATGAAGTTGGATCCCCACTCCATCTCAGACCCTTGCTGATCGTCTCTCAGCAATAACAAGCAACTTTCCAATCTCAACGTGGTCGTGGACAAGTGCGTCAACGACAGAAATTCATCTATCTCTAGGAGCAAGCTACCGCCCACGGCTTCACCTCCTTTAACAAACTTATGTTTGGCATGTCGTATGAACATCAAAGCCGCCGAAAGTTGAGAGGTTTCGAGGTCCTCAGCGACAATATGCCTCCGCATAAGTACGCACGAACGGCCTTGCACACTTGACAGACCACTGGCAAGAAGCTATGTGTTGAAAATCGTGTTGTTTATCAGAGTACATTTACCAACGCGTACATACCTAATATTGCATTCCGTTGGTGACAATGTGACCGAGGATCTGGGGCAGGCAGCTCAGCCGAATTTTTTCTGCATTCCTGAACGCCTGCGCTCTTCCCACTTCCGGAAGATTTTGCGAGGGCACGCGCAGTGCTTTCGATGCATTTCTTTCATGCACACAGAAGGTTCATCAATACGCCTGGCCTGTTCTGTGGCGGCCTCGGGAAACCAGTCGCAGAAGAAACCAAGTCGTGAGACAAATATGAAGATGAACGTAATCGGACGTTGTCCAAGACAACCGGGCTCCATTCATAAGCGAACGAGTAGACTAGTGGGAACACAAGCAGGTGCCTCACGGTGCTCCGACTGTCGTGCTGTCTTTTCAGACGCACGGCTGCCATTCCAAAGTCCCTTGATGTTCTCGATTCATGGGTAGAGGCTAATGATGCTTGGAAAGAAGTTTCCCGTTGCCAGTGCGATGATACCGAGGGAATTCCAGCATCCTGCTTGAAAACACAAAGAGAACGTATCGGGGAAATGAATAAGCCGATCGCCGCCCTGGTGGTCTAGTTGGTACCCTCGAAACCTTCTAGAGGTCAGGTCAGGAGTTCGAATCCCGGCGTAAGCAAGCTTTGCTTGCAAAGTGAGTTTTTCTCTCGCTTCCGCTCCTGGCCTAGTCGATAGCGCTAGTTCGTGTGTACATCGAGGGAAAAGAGCGCTGAACTCTTCTCGCATTAAAAATCGAAGGCAAAGCACCACAGGAGGGGAGGGTGGAGAGGGGTTCTGTGTGCCCACGGGTTGGAGTAAACGGCACTAGCGCTGTAAGTGCTGATTTGAAGTGAAGACAGAAAAAACAAAAAATGAATAAACTTGTTGTTTGCTTTCATCGGAAATTAGGAGAATAGACTACTACGTGGGTTCTCGAGCCGTCGCTAGAGGTACACGTTTGAACCTTTGAAGCCTCATGAAGGTTCAATGCGATGCTCCCAAGCAGCCTACTACCAACATGAATCTGTCAACCGCGACTGATTCGAGTCAGTAACGATGGCATAATGCTGTGAACCATTCCATGCGACATCGCCTTCAAAGTTAGTGCGATCCGTGGTAATGACAGCTCCGGACCAACCTGGATCGCTCCATTTAACAGCACCCCCAAGTCCACACCCCGTCACGTACAACGCACGTGGAACATTACACACATAGATAGAGCCTCTCACGATAGCGATCGTTGTAAAGGTACTCCACCCTACCATTGGGACCACGGAAGACCTGTTTGCTTTCGACGCCGACCTATTAGGTTTCGCCCTACGAACAAGGAGAACAATACGGCTGACACGAAAATTGTTGACACCAATTCGAAAGGATCAATCAGCATTTCCTTTTTCGGAGCCTCCAGCAATTCCGACTTTGCGATCAACAGTGAACGAAAATTGGGCAGTTTAGGAGGAGATAGTGAAACATATCTTGTACCCCGCGAAAGCCAGGCGAAAGAATGGTTACCAAGCAGGTAGGTCACAGCAGAATACTCAGCAGACTCCGGCCACCACCGTGCCCTAGGTAGGCTTAGAAATCGCCGCATAAGCCCTGGATGCGCGCTTCGAAGTGTCGTTCAGTATTCTGTGTAATCACTCTTGAAACTTTTATCGGAAAAAAATCTAGACCACGCGCGGGCTGGCGTTGCTCGCGGATGCATTTCTTGTTGTTTGGCACTATCGTAGAGAACTCAAGATGTCTACACACGAGTAGAATGGTGGGAGGAGGTGCCGTCAGTCACCTTGAGGCCCCTCCTCTCGATGGAACCCAGGCCGCCTCTGTGCCCAGCAGGCGGTCCTTCACCGCGTAAAGATAGGCGTAGCTGTAGGGAGAAGCATCGGACAGAAACGAAACGCAGGTTCAACTTCTACGCAGCGAGCGGAGGGGTCACTGTCGTTGTCCTCACAGTACCAACCACCCTGACCTCCACGCTTGGACGAGGAAGCCATGAACTTGCCCCCCCCAAATACCCAAGAAACACGTGTAGTTGTTGTTGTTGTTGTCTTCACATTAAAAACCGTTCCGATCTCTCGCTACCCAGTACGTCCGTACTGATCCAACACTCGACGAGGTCGATTCCCGTGGTCACAGGTTAACTTCCCCTAAAAAGGTACGTGTAGGCCCGGGCAAGTCAGGTACAAAGGAACCGGTCGTTGACTTGCAAGTCCAGCAATTCGACGTGAAGCGAAACGAAGGATGAGAAGCAGCGTGTGACCACAAAGAAACAGAAAGCAACTCGCGACCTGCTAAAACAACTCTTTGTTTCGTTCGGGCTTACGTCTTTTCGGTTTCCAGGCGATTCGCATGGTCAACATAAATCAACGAGACACGCAGGAGCCAGCAACGAGTGCAGACAAACGCGATGTAATCGTTTCGTAAGAGCGAGAAATGGTGGGGTCGCACAAAACATCCCCCGACAAAAAGAGGCGAATTCGTTGTTCTTTGCACGCCGTTGATCTATCCTGAAGCCTTTCAATATCTGTTACAAAGGAAGGAGTTGTTGACCGTGGATCGAGGGTGGCAAAAGCAGCGGGAATGGGGATAGGCAGCACCTGCTTTCAATACCAAAACAGCCCCACCAAACGAATGCGTGAAGTTTCCCCCCCCAATCTAGCATCTGCTGTGTGTAACGCAGCATGCTCTTGCTTTGCATGTTAGGTCTAATACCCGGAAATATACAGGTGTAAAACGAGAAACACGTACCACTGGATGACACAAACCCTGTACACCGACATCCCGTGGTGCCGTCTGGACCACATAGGCATTGCGACGGTTATCATCAAGATCGAGGGAACTGCGAAACCGCTGTAGTACCATAGAGCACCAAATCGGCCTTGAGATAGATAGCAGCATGATGGAGGTCGCAGCCGATACGCCACCCTTCTGGCCACCATCGTGTACAGGGGGACCGCGAGAACAGAGGTGTCAGCCAGACCGAGGAACATTGTACGACACTCGAGAGCACCGCTGGGTACATATTGTGTGGCCCTGCTGTCGTGGGCACCGTGAAACTACCGATGCTTGCTCTTCCAAGACATGAGACCCCTACGGCATGCACTCGATATGGACTGTCGGGCAGGTTTGACGACCATTGAACACTCGCATCTACTACGGTTATTCATTCACTGATGTCCGAGCGATCAGGCATATACTTAAGGCGGCAATGAATGACAGTTGGGAATTTGAAGTCCAAGTTCTTCCTACCTGGAACTTTTTTCACCTCGTAGGTCTGTTCGTGTAGAATCACTGCTCGTGATACGTCCGAAGCACCGTGCACCTCAACCAACCCCCCATTGACATTTACCCTCGTAGTCGTTCGAGTCATAAAGAGTCGGGTTGCGGAGGCACGGTCTCTGGTCATTTCGTCCTCTTCGGTGAAAAGGAACATTTCCCGTGTCGAGAATTTCCGCCACCATCCTCACGATTCGTCAAATCAGTATTCGCCGCGCCTCTTGTGCCTTTGAATTCCCGGCTGAAAGGCCCTTGGGCACGGACTTCGTCCAACATGGGCACATCTCACGAGCCAAAAACGGCAGGGTTACCCCCGGTTTCGCCGAAAATGTAGAGGGAGGACGCAGAGAGTTGAGATTTTTTTTTGTCGCCGGCGGCAGGGTTGGCACCACGGGGCTTTGGTGACGGACTGCGGGCCTTATTTTCGTTCTCCTCTCCTCGGGGAACTGCTACATTTTGCCAGGAAGACGAGGACCAGACCATGCTTCTGATCAAGCGGTTCGGCTGCCGAGAGGCAGAGGTTAAGTTGGGATCTCGGCTTCGCTGTCGTTAGAGAACGGGGGCAGCTTTGGAGGCACAGGGTGGTCGCAAAGCTCTGGGAACGGATATAAACGGGTTCTGCGTTGGAGTTTAGGCATTGAATTCGAACGCATTCGTCACGGCGCATGATAGTTTGTCATCCAGTTCATACTCTACATCGATCGGATTACTTGAACAAGAGATGCATGTTTGTGGTAAATCATTTTCGACGTCCGCAGCCACTCGCACATGAGGTATGGATTCGTTGGTTGTTCTTTTCTCTGTTGCCTCGTTTCCCCAAGGTAGCGAATGAGAGGATTGTTGTTCGTGGTCTAATCCAACATGTGAGGGCCTACCGTTACTCGCAGAGCTGATCATTTTATGAAGATAGTTTTACTTTCTTATTTGATAGTACAGATTAAATAGTCGATGAACGTATAACAGTTTTATTTTCTCGCCCCTGGCCGAAATATTGAAGCCCGAGGTGGTGTGAATTGCCTACTACTATACCTGATGGGCGAAGAACACACCAACTATTGGAAGGCCCGCCGTGTCAGGTACCGAGTCAAGGTGTCAACGCAGTAGCAGTGGGCGACGGAGATCAAGCCACGGCAGCCGAGGCGCAGGCTTCCTAACCTAAAAAATGAAAAGAACCCGCGCTGGCAACACGCCGTATCCAATGGCGCTCGCACGTTTGCGTGTTTTTTTAAGTGATGTAGACTATATC
Source organism: Ectocarpus sp. CCAP 1310/34 (assembly GCA_902602495.3). NCBI lineage: Eukaryota > Phaeophyceae > Ectocarpales > Ectocarpaceae > Ectocarpus > Ectocarpus sp. CCAP 1310/34. The sequence continues at coordinate 143,018 of CACKRE030005186.1, forward strand.
TCAGGACATAATTCGAGTGTATCAAACGCACGAGAGCCATCAACAAGAGCCGATGACACGAGAGAGAGGAGCGAGGGGTCGAGGGAGACTTGTGTACGTGCAATTGGTGTGCTACACTGGAGCTTGAAAGAGGGCAAGCTCCACACACACGAACATGTTCGTTCGTGCCACCAACCCTTCCACCCAGCCGGGACTAAGGGAACGTGCTGAAATTGAAAATCCGGGCGGAAGAGATAAATTCCCATAGAGTGTAAATAAGAACAGAACGATATAATAGTGGACTACGTGAGACTTTGACCCTTGCAAGTGTTGACTTCATTTATTATTCGGCGAGGCCCTTCTTGTACGCATTCACACCACACACCACCCGGCAGCACGAAGTGCTCTACGACACCTTCATCGCCCGCCCGGTCGGCTGCTGACGAAAGGCTTGACGTCCATTTGGTTGACCGCCAGGTAAAATGAATTTCATTCGCAAGTGTCCACGCACGGCGGAGTGATATATTTAGACAGTCCTATGTTACACAGCCTGCTAAGGGCCAGGTCATGGGTTCGAGTCCCGGCAGAGTGAGTATTTTTCTCACGAAATGTATCCTCGTCTAGGATGAAAGCGACGCGCTGCAAAGCTCGTTGTTAGTAAACCATCGACTTCGTAAGTCGCGAGGGAAGGGATTGCTGTACCCTTCTCGCGATAAAAATACCTCAGGCAGGAACCGCAGGAGGGGGTCCAGCCCCCCCCTCCTATCTATGTGACCCCGGTTGGGTCGCCTAGCTAGTAGAAGTGGAGGATAGGGGCCAGAGGGGCAGACGACAGAGTCCAATGATGGGAGAAAGAAAAAAAATGTTTCAGCACTCTATTTTCTTCCCATCTCTCCCCTCCATGCCACTTGTGGCGTGTCCCGCTTGTCTGTGTCGTCGCTCTAGCTCCAGGGATGTCGGGTCACAGAGCTTTTGTTCTGGCCATGGTAGCGTGCGCCGTGGGCTTCACGGATGGGTCACCGATGCACCACGAAGCTGTGCTCCGGAGGACGTCTATCGTCCCAAGGGTCAGCTATGTGAGAAAAAAGGCGCAACATGACCATGGGTAGAATAAATATATTGGTTCTCGCGTATCTTTCCCTCGAGGTCGGGCCTGTATTTTCATTGCAACCCAAGGAGGAAAGGTAGCGCAGTTGAGCACCGGAAAGATCCTTTGGTCCTGTACATCGAGCTGCTGCCTCGCATCGATTCGTTGGTTCTACTGAAACACAACAGTCAGTCATAGCATCTGGCACTAGTGAGAGGATATTCGTGTAAAATGCATCTGATCCTAGTCTATTAGGGTAATTCACCTCCACATGGATGCGTATCGACAGACCCTGTACACTTGTAGACGATCGTGTACACGTGCATCCCAAACCCTCTTGAATTGTGCAGCAGACGTGTATTCTCTGTCCCGCACTCTCTTGAAAGAAAATTTTCAAACACCAAGAGTAATCCGAATACCGCTTGCTTGTTGTTGATTGTTCTGATGTCATTGGAGTGTGTTGTTCAGAGTACATTCTACATGAAGCAAACCAGAGTGAAGACACAACTGGGATTCTAAATGGCCATCCAACCCGGGAACGGAACGTCAGATCGAAAATATGCGTACAAAAGAAGCAGATGCATCACAGACAGACCGTATCACAACATAGCCGGGCGTTCCGACATCTAATGCAAGACCAAACCCCTTCACGTGGGCAGCAGGCGTGTGGTGGGGCTCCTGAGAATCTGCCGGGAAACTACAGTACATCGAACTGTGCTCCGTCCGAAAGATTGACCCGTATTTCGCCTATTAGTCTATTGTAGTTCTGGTGTTCGATAGGAATCGATCTTCAGCAAACCATAGCGGACCATGACCCGAAAACGAGAATTGAATTTGGTGAACAAGTTATGGATACCAACGGTAGTCGTTAGTCCCATTGGTCCGCGTTACGCCAACCGAGAACCGATGGAGCTGGGATGCTACACCGTGTTCGTCGCGTGCCAGTAGTACTCTTCAAGGCAAATAATGGGTTTCCGTGAAAACAAACCAAGTAGAAATATAGCACACAACACTCTTTTATGGGCAATACATGTGGCACAGAACAACAACGAACATACGACAAACGCATCGAAAGTCCAACCACAACGCGACAACGAAAATTCATTCCCGAGATGGCCTTCCGTAGAGAGCAGAACCTCTTGTCGAGAAGGCGGTCTCTGGCACTGGAGGAGCAGCACGTGGCACTATCAAAATTGCGGTGCTGAAGGTGAAGAATAGTACGATGGGCAGGGTGGCGGGAACCATCAAACTGCAACCCCCACCCTACACTTGTCTGTCGTGGCATATGTCGTGCACGGTGGCCGTGAGAGCCTGTTGCCGTGTTCCGTCATCACACATTCGACCTTCCACGGTAGATAATAACTCGCCTGTAGCCAGCAACCATTGGAAGCGATTCACCTGACTAATTCAACTCTACTCTAATTCCGTCCCGACTTCGTCCAGATGGTGTCCTCGAAGATTTCGCAGCCCTCCCGGAACGAGGAGGGTTGTTAGAAAGGCTTGCCATTGGACTACTCAGTCAGCGCTGACTGACTGAGTAGTCTAATGGGTAAGCCATTCTAGCAAAGGATACACGCACTAGACTACTCAGTCAGCGCTGACTGAGTAGTCTAATGGGTAAGCCTTTCTAACAAGGGTCTCAATTTGCACGGCGACCCACGGCCGCGCTACGAACGAGACGGCTGCGGTCGCGCCATCGTTGCGATAAGACATTGCCTTCGTCGTCTTCGACATCAAAACCGACGCCAAGCACATCCCCGATCACCCACGATGCGCCGCCGAGTCAAGCCCCCGCAGCGTGCCCTACGATATCCCCGGTTGTTCACACGTGCAGCAACGGCACCCCCGGGATCGAGTCAAACGGCGCCTGCTGCCCCATCAAGTGCTGTGAAGCCGTTGTTGGCAATATTACTCAACCGAACAACGCGCACACAGTACGGGACCCAGACCCCAGCCCATCTTTCTGTGCCCTAGTACCGCATAGCCCGTACGAAGTGCATCGAGACGGTACTCTACAAGGTTAACCTCGCCGGTGCATCGGGATGGTCTATGCTCTACATCACTTGGTGGAATGCAGGCTGGTGGTTGCGCCGTGACACGCTGTGGGCGTGTAGTGTGTCCTTGCCACCGCGACCAACCTTACCTATATTTTGGGGGTGAATGTGTTTGGGGTGTCGGCGCGTGTACTATGTTATCACGCTCGCGGGCTCTTGTCGAGAGCGTGTTGCACAAAGGAGTGACTCAAGTTCCTTGATTAACTATTAACGAGGTATTAACGAGTGACAAGCATGAGCAGCAGGCAAGAAGGACCTGCTGCTGCACACACGTCTGCATATACCCAAACCTATCATATCTGCGTACCCCCTCGGATATCTCGGAGATCTGTATCCTGCCGAGTACATACACAAACAGCCCCCCTACTCGGTACGAGATACGATCTACGAACCTTCCGTACATATCGCCAGGTAAAACGGCAACAAAACCAAAACCATTCATCTTTCATATTCACAAATCATCTCAACTTCCCGATCTATTGAATATTCAAATTTCAAGTTACT
>CACKRE030005186.1:157347-167758 GCA_902602495.3 Ectocarpus sp. CCAP 1310/34
AAAAAAACGGTAACCTGGTTGCCGAGTTCACGAAGTGAATTGGCTTGTTTTACAACGTCGTTGCCAAGCGACGAAAACCCAACCCCGATGGTAAAACACCGGGGGGGGCGGCTTGTTTTACAACGTCGTTGCCAAGTGACGAAAACCCAACCCCGATGGCAAACACCGGGGGGGGGGAGACCCAAGAGGGGAATCGTTTAATCGCCCGACCTTGCCTCACTCACCACCGGCGATAAACTGAGGGGGAGTGGTTCTGTGGCCCCAAGTTTTTGCTCAAGTCGGCGACGCTACCGTCGCAACCTTCTTCGGGACAAAGAAGTTTGATTTTGTTCTATTTTTTTTGTCTCAGAGGCGATTGGAGGTCCAAGCACGGGAAGTTACGGAGGCGCTGTCGCGAGTGGGCAATGTCCGCGGCTTGAGCAAGCGGGCTCGTGTTTCCTATATCAGGTGTGTGATATCATGATATTCTGGCAACTCCCGGTGGTCAGTTCCGTTTATTCACATGCAAAGAGAAATCTCTACATATGCATAGGAGGTTCGGTGGTTGATGAATCTACAGTGCCCATGAGTACTCAGGATTACAGCAGTACTGTGAGAACCACTTTACAGGTGCGGCTTGAAATACTTTTCCGGGCAGCAGGGTTAGGTGCCCTGTGGTCTGTAAAATGGTGCAAAAGTTTTGTATAATTGTTTTCGATGGAACGAATCAAGGCTGTGGCTTTGCTGGACTGGTGTTGATAGTAACTGCCGTTTCGTTTACTGCGCCATGTTTGCAGTTGCACTCTCTGTGGTACGATTTTGACTTACTAGACATGTGTGGCCGGTTGCATTCTCAGTTCCCGCGGCGTTTTCGATGAGAAGAACATCGATCACGTGCAACTTCTACGGCCGGGGCACGCCTTTTCCGTAGCGTACCCGTATCCTGTGATTTCGGCCTCTCTGTGTGGTGTGCTGAGGGCAACAGCATCAATTCCAACAACGATATCGACCCCCGCCCTCTTTCCACACCTCTTCCACAGGGGCCGAGCGTTGGATGTGTTCACCAAATTCAACCCAGCCGCCGAGAAATGCTTGGCCAAAGCGGTAAGATGAAGACAAAGGTTTGAGGAAGAACCCCTCCCGTATCCGGTGGGAATAAGACAAGTGTTGACCGGAAAAGCTGTCTCGCGTGCTGGGCGAGAACAGCTACACAGACAATATATATTCGTTCCATCTTGTCCATGGATACATGCTCCCGCTGCAATTTTTGTCTCAAGTCCATTGTTTGCGGAACATTCAATATTGCTGTGGTGGGCTTTCGACGTCCTTTAGGTGAAGCTGCATCCGTCTGACCCCGACGGTTGGACCGCTCTGGGGCATTGCTACTGGAAGAAGCCCGACCTCTTCGCGGCCAAGCGTTGCTTCCTTACCTCCCTCGAAAAGGTATGACGATCAATCATGATCTCGCTGGACGAGCTACAGAACGCGCAACACCCCCTGGATTGGTTTTCAATGCTCGGATACTCCACGGACAGGATGCACAAATCGTGTGACACATTTTCGGAAAGCTCACGGCGAGACGGCTCCAACGCTTCCATTTTTCGGCACCGCCGCTGTTTCTGGTTTGGAGTGATCGAGCTTTGAAAGTCGGTCCGTGTGTTATCTTGTGTCACCTACGGAAGGCATGGCTTTTCTCGAAGAGGTACTCGTCAAGCAACAGTGCGACTTTCACTTCCTGTAGGGTGTAGTTCTCGTTTTTCGACCGAAAATGCATGGAACCTTGAAGCTTGGTGTTTTCGGTGGGTGTATGGACTGTATGCAACTAATCGAGATGATGGTACATACATTTGTAGGGGAAGAGACCTCATTATTGTATCATCATTGCACGCGAACATTCGAGTCATTTTCCCCAAGGATTCACAGACAAGCACCAGGCCTCGCAAACAGTCGTTGTCCTTCCCCGCCTAGTGCTGGCCGTGTCGTCAAGGATGCCAACCACGATGCTAACCCCGTGCATCTCACACCGGTGGTTGCTGGTCATCTATCCCAACCCCAGGGTAGTCATGGGCATGAACCTAGGCGGAAACGGTAGGCACAAACTCTTTCCCTCGATTGTCGGCTTGTCCCTTATCAAGGCGGACACTTAAAAATGGCCCTGTCCCTTTCCGTTTTCCAGGCAAGGAAGGCAGACACACTGCGGCAGCTGTCTATGCTCTTGAGGCAGATGCCGGGCACGGCGGAAGAGAAGGGCGCCCAAGTACAGGTGCGGTGGGGGGGTTCAATAGTCAAGTTGTGCCCAGCAACTTTGCCGCCTCTATAGAAAGCCACCAGCGCGATGTAGTCAGTCGGTGTCACTGACGCCCCCCCGGCTGTGGGCTCTCCCTCCGTGTGGAAGGGAGCCCCCCTTGAGGCTCCTTCTAGTCTACATAGCTAGATTTTGGAGGTTTCGTCTTTGACCGCCTGCTCGCCTGTTGCTGTCAACGTCGTTTCGTTGCCGATTGGGCTGGCACGAACAAAACACACAGGGAGAAGAGGAACGCCAAGGTGGGAGGTCAATTTGATTTTTTCTTCGGAGCACGAGCCTTGACACTATCAGCGGCAAGAACACTACTTCCCTCTCGACAAGCCTTTTGGTTGTGATTTTCATTGCTCATCCCCTCTACAATGTTTAGGAAAGCCTGCGGTTCGCGAAGGAGGCAGTTACTCTGGACATCGGGTGTGGCGACTCTTGGTACGTGTTGGGTAACGGCTACGTGGCCTCCTTCTTCAGAAGCTCCAGGGGAATCAAGGACCTCGACCGGGCTTTGCAGGCATACAAGAAGGCGGTGAGATGACTTTAGAGGAAACAGGCTTTAGTTGTGTATGAGATATCGCTCCGTCGCCACCATCTTCATTGGTTTTTCCAGGGCTACCGGGCGTTTGTGGAAGAATCTTCGCATGATGGGGTGCGTTGTTTGCTAGGTTCCGCCTTGTTTCGAGACCAACGCGCTGTGTCGCGAGGTAGAAAGTAAAAGGAAAGGAAATCGGTCCGGTACGCAAGAGGTCTCACGGCCATGTTGAGCCCCGTCGGCATTCACATCTGGGGATTTTGCTGACGTTGATTGCTCAACCACCAAACCACCACCATTCTTTCCGGAGAACCATCAACTACATCGTCTGGACAAACAGTGTCTTGCCTAGAAAGCCAGGGTAGTCTTTGTGTCTGCCGACACAAGCTACTATGGTCCACGCATGGTGTTTGGCCGAGCAATCAACGTTTTTCTTGTCCTCGTCAAAGGAGGTCAACCAACCCCATCCTGTGGCTGGTACTTGGCATCGAGTGCACAAGATACCGTTGCCCACGAATATTTTTTCGAGTCGACAATGATACCGTTGTCATCGTCAGCATGCTGTATACGCGCTCGAACGCGTTGTTAAGATTGTGGTGGCGTGTGAGCTTTGTGAGGTGGGCGGGCGGACACCAGAGCGGTTTGGGTACACGGTGTGAAATCTCGAGAGGCGCGAGCACACAACATTTGCGTCCACATGTTACCAGTCGGTTCACCCCCGTCGTCTTAGATGAGGGTATTGTCATCCAATAACGTATTTTTGCGGATGTGACGCATCGCCTCGGTCTCCACCTCCTGAGAATCAAGCAACTTGCCAAATCTCCGGCGTGTAGCTTCGCGCCCGGTGTGTAGGTTGGGCGATTTCCGGCTGGTTGGCGCAGCTATTTCCTACTATTCATTTGAGCCTGGGGGGTGATGTACCCACGTGAACGCAGGCCCTCGTCGTTAGACCTTGTATCCCCACTATGCCGGGACGGATCGGAGGCAGAGGGGATGGGGCCAAAGGATGCTTTCTACGACAGCACGGAGCCCCTTTTGAGGAGGAAGTTTTAGCGCACCGGTCCTACGAAAACATTCCTTCGTTACGCTGCCCCCTTTCTGTGCATCTACCGCTCCGCTTGCGACCACAACCAAAGCCTTTCCTAAAACCCCCTGTTTCGTACCGAAACTACTGCCAAAGGAGGCCTACGGTGGTGAGGAAGGAAACCCCGACCTGTTCTTCAACAGGGCCCAGGTGTTTCAGTACCGAGAGGACTACCCCGAATCTATTCGGGACTTAAGGTGTGATTTTGCCTTGGTGGCCGTGAATGTCAGCAACGGCTCTGCGGAGTCAGGGTGGAATACCCCATGAGGCGCAGAGATCACACACACCCCTATGTAGATCCGATTGTCAAAGCCCGATCGCTCCGTAACCAAGACTGTGCCAACAACCAGAGATGGCGTTTCGGAAAGTTCTGGTAGAGAGCTTTCCGTGGAATGGTTGGGCTTTTCCCGCATGCCCATAGTTGAGGAGCAATGGAGCTTTGACAGTTGTTCTTGGGCGGGTGCCATCTCTCGACCTTTTACGGTACCGGTGGGGGCGGCGGTTGACCGGCCCATGGGTCGTGGCGGATTCTACATAGTCCTGATCGAGTTTTTTGTCTCTCGAGAAGAGTACGCTTCTTTTTCGGGATGTCGTCATGTTCTAGTCTACCACCGATGGCTTCCGAGGCACGCGCGGGAGCATTCCTGCGTGTGAACACGGGAATAGCCTCCCCCCCCTGGAAAATCGTTGGTCATTCTGTGGGCCCGTCACCCTAGTTGATCACCCAGAAACCATGAACGGTTTTGCCAGCCTCCCGGCCTCCTCTGAGCGTGCGTCGCGGTGTATGATTTGTGATAATTTCGTCATCCGCACGAAGTATCAATTCATATACGTTGCGCACCCAAAGTAATGGCCACCTGAGAGCGTGCTAGCCTTGTCTTGTACTTTTTTCAGGCTCATCTTTGATCGCGGTCTCGTTTTGCAGCGTTGTATGCATACACGAGAGCCGAGGAATGGGTCGAGCGATCGCTCCCACTCCGATCAATGCCCCATCCTTATTTTCGTCGCCCATGTTTCATCATGGCTTTGCTTTCGGTTTCGGCAGAACACCCACCTCCCACCTACCGAATACGACACAAGATATCACACCCCTTCGACCGATTTTTCAACGCTCGATTACTCAACGACGAAGAGGATGCGTAACGGAACGAAACGTTTTCGGGGAGCTCTCGACCAGACGACATCAACACCGCCGGATTCGGCGCTGCGACTCTTTCTGCGGTTGATAAATCGAGCCTTGAAAATCGTCCCAGGGGATGTTTTCCCTTATGTCGTAGACGGTAGTTCCCTGTCCAGGTTGAGTGCCGTCTCCCGTACCTTCGACTGTTATGACCAAGTGGTGCAATTCTTTGTTCCTTTTGCTGTAGAACGATGAAAGTGCAGTGTAGTGACACCAGAATTTACTAGCCCCACGCTGATTGAACCGCCTACAACAGTAGCGTGTGTTTCTTCTTTTTTTCACTTTTTCGCCACGAACTGTTTGCACCATGTTCTTCGAGGCTTGCACGAGAGCTCGACCCATTGCTTCCGGTTAATCAGGCGCTGCACTCCATTGAGGCTGGGGTTGACCGGCTGTCAAAACTGGTCGAGAAAAAGGTGAGAAAAAAAACAGATATTATTGTTGTTCCGTTTTCGTTTCTAACAACACCGCGTAGCACGATCATACGTTTTTCTGACGAGGATTCAGGTAACACCGCGTAGCACGATCATACGTTTTTCTGACGAAGATTCAGGTAACACCGCGTAGCACGATCATACGCTTTTCTGATGAGGATTCAGGTGACACGTTTACAAGTTTAACAGCTTGTCAGTGATTCTGTGGGCACTTTTTTTACGATGAGAGTCTTCTCCAAACGTACCGTTCGGGTTTCGTCACCCGTGTGTTGTTCAATCGAGAGACGACCGAAGAGAAGCCTTTTTTGGCGCTTTTCTCTTTTCTTGATGCCCGATTCCGTGGCACCCAGGGCTTGCTATTTGTGTGTCGTTCACCCCCGCTTGCTCCAGGGAGGCCTCAAGACGAAACGCTTATCGCAGCTGATTGCGCTGCTTCGGGGGGAGTCGCTCCGAAGTGGTCTTGGGGACACCTATCGCTTGGTGGGCCTGAGAGAGCTACGCTTGGGGAGAAACATGGGTGTGGCGGTTGCGCTGAAGGTGATTTTTTATGGTTAGTGTAGAACATGTTGCAGTTGTTGTTGTTGTTGTTGTTGTTCGATTGGAGCAAGAATAAATGGGACGAACGCATACGGCTCATAAGTTAGGTACGGTTTCAATGGGTAGCAAACGATATCCGTTGCTACAGGCTATACGCTTAGTACGTGATGATAATCCTGAAAACTCTCACCTCAAGGATTTTCCATTTTGGAATGATAAACGTTCCTCCAACGTTCGTGAGTTCAACTTAAGCAGGAAAAACAGAACGTCATATCAAAACCAGAGCCTGATGACTCAGAGCTGAATTTTGCACCTAACCGATGGAGCGTAGCACGCCAAAGTGAGTGCCCAGTACTTGTACGCTTGGCACACTACCAAGAGGTGAGCCCGTAAACTCATGAATTTGGTGCCCCCACTACCCTTCATCGTTTTATCGACTGCCTGCCTACTGTGTCGTACCGGAGGTTGGCTGTTTTTTTTGTTTAGAATCGACGCCGCTAGATAGCCATTACCTCGCACTGCATTGGATGTTTGTCGGATAACCACCGCCCTGCCCTGCATCGATCTCTGCACCATAGTGGACAGCATGCAGCGAAACCAATGTCTCCACAACTCTTGCTCGTGCCGTACAGCTTTGCCGTGCCGAACGAGCTTCTTGAAAAGGACCCATCCTGCGGCCCCTACCCCCCGTAGTGTCCGGGTTCAATCCCGACCTCGAGCTGCAACGCTGCAACGTGTTCGCGTTCCGGACCGCAGGTCGTCATGCCCGCGGGGCAGAGCTCACAGCCGCCGGAGCGCTTGGTCGTGGTGGACCGCAGCGGGGAGTGCGCGGTCTTGTCCCTGTACTCGGTGAGCAAGGGCACCCCGCGCCTTGATTACGGAAGCGATTGACGTGGTTGCTTTCGATACTTCGGAGCGCCTGGCCGAGGTGTGCGTGTACCGTTTCGGTGCAAATCCTCTCGATCGCAATTTTTGCTGCCTTACGTCATTTGTGCACACCCCCTCCGAGCACGTTCACTGCCGGTTGTTGTGACTACTCTTTCCGCACGACGAAGTTGTGCCACCTCCGTACGTTCATCTTGTGCGCCGTTCGGCGGTTGGCGTCCTCAGTCGAAAAGAGGAGATTTTAACCTAGCCGTCGGCCGCGCAGGTTCTGTTAAGGGAAGGGAATATCACAATAAACAAATATTTCATACCTTTAACGAACTCGGCGGCCAGGGAGACAAGGCCGTGGGGTGAATGGAGAATGCAAGCGATAGTGAACACATGGGATGGAATGAACACCACTTCCGTCGTATTTGGCGTGTCGCCATCCCAAGCTTCAAGTACGTCGCCGCTTTCTGTGTAGGGGTTCGCTCCAGCGAAGCGAACCAGGGCATCGAAAGATGTACCTCCGTACCTGTGGAAGACGCTGCAAGCGCTGCAACTGCATCAGTCGAGTGGGTGCATCTGTCGCGGTATTGAGAGGCCGACTGAAACTGCGTGTAGCTTTTTCGTGTCCCGTTGGGTCTGCCAACCCTACTCGGTCCCCTTCTCCATCTCGTTGTCTCCTTACTGACCTGGCTTTCCATGGTAGGGGCTATCGTTAGTCGCACCGCGAACATGCGCCACACCGAACTTCACGCCCTCACGAATAGGTCTCGCCTCGTCATTTCATCTACATCTTTTCCGATGGTACGATATCGGTGGTCCATGCGTACGCAGGCGGCAAACGGAATTCTTCCCCCTTGTCCTTGCGCAACCAAACGTTCGCCCGGCCTGTCGAAAACGAAGGGCCCATTGTGATGCGAAGGGTTATTGTGATGCTTTTTACCCCGCAGTTTTGTTCGTATTTTTGCCCGACGCAGCCGTAGTCCGTTTTCTCCGTCGCGTTCCCGCGGATAGAGGATACCTTGGGATCCTGCCATTCCCCGCTCGTTTCGTGTCTCCCCCTTCAAAATATCGTTTTTTTCTGCTTTTCTGCGTCAGCAACTCCTCCTTGTCTCCATCGACAGGTCTCGACAGAGGCGTATGAGAAAATCCAGAGCAGAGATACGCTGGTGGTGAGAAACCCGGACTTCAGGACCATCTCCCTCGGCACGCGGCCGCCGGCCTCGTTTGCCCAAATAAAGAGGGCGGGACTGGCGCATGATAAACCAATGAACGCAATCGAGGCACCCTCTACTGTCGCCGACACCAACGGGGGGAGCGCCACCGGTAAGAACGGTGGTTGCTCAACGTACGATGACAGTGTTGTCGCCGACCAGAGTGCTAACTCGACGAAAAGCCTTGCCCGAGTGGAGGCTGCTCCGCTTCCTCCTCGTGGCGCCAACGAAACATCAGCAATGAACACGGGTGGCGTTAAGAAAGACGGCGGCATTGGAATACGTCCAGACAGCGGGCAGAACCGTGCGGCGACGGCGGCTGCCGCCTCCGACGATTGCCAGACTCGAAGACCGGGGCGAGGAACAGAACGGATTCATTCTGGTGTGGGTGCGCCGCCGAACACCGTCGCTGTTGCTGTGCCGACGGTTTCGTACCCTGGTATTCAAGCCGACCCGGCGCAGGTGCTGCTTAACGGCGAGACCATGGCCGCGAGCTTCGCACCGCCCGCGGTGTCCTTGGCCGCCTTCGATAAGTGACGCGAGAGCATCCGAGAACTACTACTACACTTGTTTTTCCTCGCGACAGGTGGAAACTATTAATAATACCACGAGGTTATAGAAATACGCCGGCCGTGTGACTACGACGCAGAAGCTCGAGAATGTAGAGCTGGGCGACATACTTCGGAGTATGTCGTAGGAAAGAGCTCGCAGCAGTGTACTTGGTAACGATAGTTCTACCGAAGTCTTGGGTACGCTTGTGGTCAAGGAAGTTTTTGTTTTGTGAAGAGTACTGCAGAGAAGAGAAGGCATGTAAAACGGGTTTTCAACTTGAGGGAAGCTTCAACAGCAATAACAACGAGAGCAAATGTGATAATATATTGAAAGAAGCGACGGACTCCCCAACATCGAGCCGAGGACCAAAAAGAGGCTTTTTTAGTGGAAATACGAATAGGGCGTGCCGTGAAACATGACTCGAGTTTTCTTTGGTCTTGATATCCAATGCTTTGCTGTCTCGCGCAACTCATGGTGGGTTTTTCCCTCGTTGTTCTGCTCAGTTCATGTTCCAACGTTTCATCCCCCCGACCAATGAGGCGAGTCGTGGGTCCATCAAATATTGCTGCCAACTCCTGTACAAGAAGAGGAGCTGGCACTCTGTGTCTTGCCTCTTTGCGCGACCATGCCAGTGGCGAAATCCTCTAGGACACCGGTTGGATACGCTACACTGAGCCCAACTTGCTTTGGGATGTATCACCTTGTTAGGGCAGTTGACCATGCCAGGCGTGTGTTAACCGCCCTACCTGCAGACGAGGATTCTTTACAACGGATTACTTTTACTGCGTGCTGTCACTCCTAACACGCCCTGCGCCGGGAATCCTATCACACCTGCTTGATAGCGTACTACTGTAGACTAGACTACTGTGTGATCTACACTCTCGTGGCGGTTTGTTGTTCATTGCTGCCCATCGCTACTCTCTGCAATTGCAATTCGTCTTGTTGGGGTGGAGCGGTCCCCAGGTAGAAATCATGTGCCCTCTGGGTGTAGGAATATATTATTAGGAGAAACAAATATACACACAGAAAGACTACCCGTTCGAGGTATAACTACACTCGAAGGGGATGTGTTGAAGTCTTTACAGTAGTGAGTAGAGGAAAACCAGCTGGGTACTTGACTTATTTCGAGTTTGTTTAAGCCTATACACTGATGATTAATATCAGTGATACCAGTTGTTGCTTAGCACAAAAACATCTGCGTAGGTACATTTACATGTGGCCTGCACAGGGAACACGGCGCAATATGTCATGTTGACAGTAGTTGCTGGTTTAATTTAGAAAAATACATATATTAGGAAAAACAAATATGCACACAGAAAGACTACCCGTTAAACACATAAAAGCTCCCTGTTCGAGCGAAAATCATAGTCGTTCGAGGGGGGCTTTTTACAGCAGTATTTAGGAAAAACAATTTTATTATCTAGAAGAGGGCATGCACGCACCCCAAATCTTCGCGATGCGATTGGCCAAGCCAAAAGAATGGATATGCGGCCAGAGTGTTTGATAGAGTCGGTAACGGAATATTATTATTGCTGGCCACACTCCTCCCTTCTTCCCCTCGCTCCTCGACAAGCTTTTGCTTAGACATGGGTTGTAGTGAAGGGGGGGGTCTTTCTGGCGAGCAGGGCTAGACTCACCCTCAAGGGATGACCGAAACCTTCTTGCTGCTGCGCATATCCGCCGCGAGGCATGCGCGTGGTGGTGTAGTTGGGTCGGCACTGATGGGGTCAGGC
>CACKRE030005186.1:184541-201294 GCA_902602495.3 Ectocarpus sp. CCAP 1310/34
GTGTGTGTGTTTTCATCCTATTTATTATGGCGACAGTCCCCCCATTTTTCGTGGTGAGACGTGTACTACACATTTTCAGAGTATGTAGAGTACTGCACTTTTCAGTGTATTTCTTCGCACAACTACAACCATCCAGGGTCACACAGAAGGGGGTAAACACCAGGGCTTTTCTTCTTCTTTTTATTNACGAGGATGGAGAGGAGCAAACAAACACATCCGTGTCCAATGCCAACAGAGACGCATCCCAGCAAAACGCGAGGGATGTGTGTGTGTGTGTGTGTTTTTATTATTAGCATCGACCGCGCTAACCGGCTGACCAATGAAAAGACGTCAGTGTGAGTGTGTGTGTTTTCATCCTATTTATTATGGCGACAGTCCCCCCATTTTTCGTGGTGAGACGTGTACTACACATTTTCAGAGTATGTAGAGTACTGCACTTTTCAGTGTATTTCTTCGCACAACTACAACCATCCAGGGTCACACAGAAGGGGGTAAACACCAGGGCTTTTCTTCTTCTTTTTATTTCTTTTCATGCCCCACCTTCCGAGCATACGATAGGGGAACCGGGCCTAGGGCTCGCCGAACACACGTATCTACAAACAATCACATACACGGTGGAAGGACCACCGATTGCACCCGTAGGCTGCTCGAAACAGCGGGGATGTGGGGTGGGGGGTGCAAAGACAAGAAGCAAATCCGAAAAACGTACCGGAGAGACCGGCCTTGGCCCTGTCCGCAACGTGCCCCACGCCGAGAGCCTTGACGAGGGCGTCCACGGCGCTCTTGGCCTCCCCCGCCGCCTCCAAGTCAGCTGTCTCGTCCGCGGCACGCTTGAGGGCCGGCAACAGCATGGGGATAAAGGGAGCCACGTCCTCTGCCTCCGTCACCAGGCGGCACATGTTGCCAATCACCTGGAGGGGAGAGGGGATGGAACGTTAATTGTTTTTTGTTAATGGTCAACAAGGACACGGCGAACTTATTTCTTGTACTCATGCACATGCCTTTTCCATGAGATGGGACAAACGAGTCATCGTAGGCAACACCAGATACCACCTCCCCCTAGCTCCATTTCTCCGCAGCAGAAAAGAGTGGCGTGTCGGCGTTGAAACCACCGCTTCGTCGAGCACCTTCCGAGAACGTGTCGTCTGTAGTAATACATCTTCGTGGACAAATCGAGCTCTGAGGATTGGTGGTGTGGAGGGTGTGGTATCTTCCGTCACCTACTGCTACTGCCTGTGGCGCAAAAATGTGTCCACCCACCATGCCGGCCTTGCGGTGCATGTTGCTCTGTCGAGTCTTGAGGCACTTGCTGAGAAGGGGAGCGATTACGGAGAGCGTCGCGCGGTCCACCCGTGTGACGAAGGTCGTGGCCAGGAGGGCGTCGAGGGTGCTCTCCGTCTCCGCCGGCTTGGCGATGACCCTAACCAATCGGTCAACCTGCAGCAACACAAAGCAACGAAAAAACAAAACAAGCCACAAGACGCATAGAATACACCACAAGCGTGAACGATGTTTCGCGGCACAGACGGACAGGATAGAAACAGGTGACCAGGCGACCTCCTGGCTCGTCGTGCTGAAGAACGATTGATCCTTTGACAAAAAAAATGCCGACCAAAGCGTTTGTGCGAACTGCAATCCTTCCCGCCTTCCCTCCCGTATATTCTGCATGCGACCGACAAGCTCTCAGCGTTGCTCCCGCGTGTGTTTGCGAGAGCCCACAAGACAACACCCCGTGTGGAAACATCGCCAAAAAAAACAACAAGCCTGGAATTCTGGTCTGCACCACCCAATGTGAGGGGGTGGGTGGCAGCATCGAGCTCTCTCTACCGACAAACTCGCTGACAAATAAGCGAGATCACTTGTTTCTTCTCACCAGAGGCTCAATGTCCGGGTTGCCGATGCAGGCGCACGCCGCCAGCAGCGCGTGCTTCGAGGCGGCCTGCACCTCCTTCTTCGTATCCCACACCTGGTGCGAGACCACGGGTACTATCTCGGGCAGCGCCAGCGCCACCTGTTGCGGCGAGCTCTCCGCCATCACGGCCATCACCTCCAGCGCGCCTGCCTTTATCCTCCAGGTGTCGCTCGCCACCGCCTCCGTGATCATCGGCAGGGCCACCCTCACGGCGTGCGGATTAAGGGTTCGGGCCACCGCGGCGCCGGCGTCGGCGGCGGCGGCGCGCACCTGCGCCGCCTGCGCCCCGTTGGCCTGCAGCACCAGCGGCAGCAGGGCCACCACGTACGGCTCCCCGCCAGGCCCGGCGAGCTCGCACATGGCGTGGATCGCCAGGAGGGCTCCTTCCCGGGCGGCCGGCGCGTTCCCCTCGGGAAGGAACTCGCGGAGCTGGGCCTCGACCCAGGGGGCCTCGGCGTTCGAAGCGGCGATCGACCTGGCGACCGCGACGGCCGCTCTTCGTCGAGCAGACGCGTCGCCGGCCTCCCCCAGGCACCCGCAGTGCTCCGCCAGGCTCTGGAGCCGCTCTCCGTCCCCAAGAGCGGCTATCTCCTCCGCGGACATCATGCTCGAGGCCGAGGCCTTGACGCCGTTCCGGACCCACGCCGTGAGCTTCGGGCCGGCGGCGGCGGCCGTCTGCGCGCGGGCGGCGGCGGCGGCGACTGTCGTTACCGACGGCTTCGCCGCCGCCGCCTTCGCGGCCGGACGCGGGGCCGTGCGCAACGGCGCGGGCGGCGGCGCCGGCGCGCACGCCGGCACCAGGTCGGCGTTCAGCTCCATGAAGAGCCGCGTGGAGCGGTCCTTCATGGCCGCGTTCTCCGTGTCCCGGACGGCCTCCGCGGCCTTGGTCGCCGCGTCGGTGACCGCCTTCGCGGCGGCCTTGGCGGCGGCGGAGGCGTTTTTCTTATCGACGGCGCCGGCGGCGCCGTTCGCCGCCGATGCGGTCGTCGCGGTCGTTGCCGACATGGCCGCCGGGTTCGAGGTGAAAGCCTTGAGGGCGGCGAGGGCGCCCCGGCGATCGCCCGCGGCCTCGCGGACCTCGGAGAGGCGGAGCCGGAGGGGGCGGGAGCGGCCGTAGTTCCCCTTGCTCTCCGCGATGTCGACGCACTTGGACAGGGCCTCGGCCAGCTGCTTGTTGTCGTTGCCGGTCTCGAGGAAGTCTGCGAGGGCTCGCCACGCCTTGGGGTTATCGGGCGCCAGCTGCATGTTTGATTGGTTCGACGAGGCACGGCAGCGGGTGGGAGCCAGGGTTAGTTGGCGGAGGCAGGCAGGTAAAAACGAACGCATGTACAGTACACCCGTAGGAATTATTGCTATATTAGGGATAGACGGGAGATGTGGAACGTTCTTTGGAATGTTGTGTATGGAGAGGAGTCGTTCAAGCCGCGGGTTTTGCTCTGTGCGTGCGGGCAGAGTGCGTGAGTACTTGCCGCAAAAGGGGGTTGCAAGATGCGGGGTGCTACTGCTGCTGCATGAAGCAAGTGCGAGACTCAAGTGTGGCATGCCTACTCAAACCTGAGGTTCGTTGACTCGACACCGATACAGAAAAAAAAAAAAAACGGTTGACGCACAAACATATTAGAAATGGGCACATCATAGAGCCAAACAAGGGCCCGCAAGGGCTCCGTATGCCGACTTCCCATGATTTATTTCTCAATATTCGTACATCGACCTACCGAGGAAGGTACTTCGGTACGACACCCCGATTGTTTTTACGCGTTTGTATTAACGAAACATCCCCAGCGGACCGAGGGAGCACTGCTGGCGGTGCCAACCGGAAACGTGAACACACCTTTGTGGCTTCGTGCAGCTGATGAGAGGCAGCGGTTCGGTCCCCGGCCGCCACGGCCGCCTTCGCCCCGGCAAGCAGGCTGCCCACCGTAGGCTGCGATTCCATAGTTCCGTTCGTGGCGTGCTCGGCCTTTGACGGGGGAGGAGAAAAGGGGAAGGTGACACACAAAAAACACAGCGTTGGAGACGCGGGAAAACCTGCCGTTGCAGAGCAAAGCAGCAACCAGTGCAGTCCGCCTACTGCTGTTCACTATTTTTTTCGAATTTGTGTTATGTCGTTGCCTGTCTGCTGAAAAGTAGGCGAAGTCGATTGTGTTTGTTGAGTTCTTCAGATCAAAAAAAAAAAAACGAGGGATGCTTCGAGAGAGAGAGAGAGATGAAAAGCTTGGCGTGTGATGACGCGTACGTGGCGCTTCAAATTTGGAGGGAAGTTCGGAACGATGGTTTGCGCAAGCTTTGCGGAACAGCCGGTGGGGCGGCGGCACCTCCTACGATACCGCTGTCATGGCCCTGAGCCAGGTGGTGGCTCATGAAGTCAGAAACTAATTGCGAACTGGGAGAAAGGAGAGACGGGCGGTGGGGGTAAAACACAAAACACCCGACAAACGCACGCGGGTGGCTGTTAGTTCAGTAGCAAACGCGATTGAGAGGGAACCACCCAAAAGTGCGTACTGTCCAAGGCAGTCTGAACGACACACACACACAAGCCAGGGTTCACCGCACCAAGGATACCTCGATGCAAGACACGAGGGCTTCCGCCGTGCGTCGTGCATCTAGTCCGATCTGCATCACAACGCGCTAGCACCCAGTCAAGCCTTCGGATGACAGCAGCAGCAGTGCAGCTGGATTTAGCAGGCTGCTTACCACCATCGGATGAACAGGGTTTGACCGCATCGATTCCCGCATCACCCCCCCACGGCTACAACACCCTGCCGACAGCAGAGTTTGCCGAGCCTACCGTGCTTGGCTACATACTACTCACCGTTCCCATATTGCCTTGGCGGGAAGCTGGCTGTCGCGAGAGGTTGATGTGCGAAACAGGCCAAATCGAGAACTATGCAGGAGAGGGCCGATGAGAGAGAGACGGTGGTGATGACGCATCTCTACGAACTCTCTGAAACGGCTGGCAAAAAAAAAAAACACACGTCATCGAAATGTTGTGTTGAACTGACAAAGGGAAAAAAGACACAAGCGTTTACCCCCTCCGCGTTCTCTCTTGAGGCCAGACGTGATGGTTTTGGGGGGAAGATCTAGGGCATAGGTGTGGGTGCAGCAACAAACGGCTCAGCTGCTGGGCTAAAGCAAGCGGGAAAGTTTTCGGTGCGGTTTCAACGCTCAGCGCGCATACGAAAGCCGGCGCCAAGTTTGGAAGGTTGATTCGTCTGCATGAACAAGAATCAGCTTGTTGTGCCAATAGATTCTGCGGCGGGTGGAAAATTAACCTTGGGGTTTGTCCCGAAGGAAGGCGGTGTCCCCTATCATTCGGGGACAACGTAAACGACACGCCGTCTTGTTGGTCCTCTATTGTCCATCCCGATATCAAAGCTGCTGCGTTCCCACCGGAAATTCAACGGCATATGAGTGATGGCGGAGTGCCACAGCACGACGACCAAATCTTGACCAGCAGGCACTTTCATGTCACGCAGAAAGATACCGTAAGCAACGTGCAGCTTTGGGATTGAATTGTCTTCAACATGGCTCCTGCTGGAGATGACGACGAGCAACTTCCTACCACAAAGGGAGCCGAGGATGGTGCACCGCCGGAATCCGAGGAGGACTACGTTGAGGCGGTGACGAGACATGCCAAGTATCTTGGCATGGATCCAGAGCGTGATGGTACCTACATGTGGATTGCAGAAGAGGTTCGTTCGTGCTGTTGTTATCTAGACTATGCTGCAGTATTATGGTAGTGATTTCTCTCCAGTTGATCCCGCAGCACGAAGTCTGGAGGGCACGTGCGGAGTAAGGCGTGTGACTGCTGGTGTTGAGTTGTGCAGGCCCATGGTCTAACAAAGCCAAGATAGCTCCCTGAGTTTGTGAATGATATTTGGTACACTCGTATTCATGACTGCTTCAACAGCACGCACTGCTGTACAAGAGTGTGCTTTGCACACAGCCATTGTGTTGTGCCACAGAAGGTTGCTCCACATAGTCTGAGCAACCATCCCTTAGGGGTTCCAGCCGTTGCCCTTGCACCAATAAAGCAGCTGCAACAGAGGAAGGATTGGTTTTCGGTCATTTGCATCGGTAACTCCGCAATCGACGTACCAAAAGCCTGGTGTTAGCTGCACCGGATCGTCTCAATAAATAACCTGACGATAAAATACTGGAGGAATCAACAGTCGAGAGGATGCCAGTCAGCACCTTAGCTCCATGAGGCACCCATGCTTCCTCTACACCCCAGGCGCTAAACGCC
Source organism: Ectocarpus sp. CCAP 1310/34 (assembly GCA_902602495.3). Classification (NCBI taxonomy): domain Eukaryota; class Phaeophyceae; order Ectocarpales; family Ectocarpaceae; genus Ectocarpus; species Ectocarpus sp. CCAP 1310/34. The sequence continues at coordinate 190,700 of CACKRE030005186.1, forward strand.
AAGGTCCCCGAAGGATGGGTAACCGGGGAGGGAGAGGGAGAATACGAGGGCCTCGTATACTACTACAACGAGGCCACGGGAGAAAGCACGTGGGACCACCCCCTCGACGAGTACTACAGGTGCGTGAAGCAAGGCCAACCTATTTTACGCGTACTCGGTGATGAAGGTGTGCAATAGGTATCGGGTAGGAGGCTCACCCTGCCCTTCGTTGAAACGAAGATGGAGAAACTCCGGATTCAGAAGCAATAACAGGACTAAAACTGGAACACGAGGGAAAATAGCCCAACATCGCAACCTTGACAACCGAGTTGCCGCCGACAAAAAGGGCTATCGTTCTACGAAGATTTCGTTGGGCTTGCGTAAGAAAAATTGTCAACCTGAAACGTTTCAACACTTGTGTGCTTTATGTGCGCACCCACGCATCATTGGTGCCTGCATCTGAAACGAAGGTTGGTTGAGTTTTCCATTGAAGACTACGGTAACATTACCTGGCGGGTATCCGCGTCGTCTGCGAGTATCGATTAACTCAGGGAGCACCATGGTGACGAGTCGCTGATCCAAGCGGTTTTCCCTCGGTTACTTGCTCGCAACAGGGAGAAATTTAAGAGAAAAAAAGCCAGGCGGGCTGCGAGAGAAAATGACGATAAAGGAAATCGACAAGACTCGAAGTCTCGCGCATCTGCATCCAAGTCAAGAGCCAGCCGCAGCACTTGCAGCAGGCGCCACAGGTCGGGGGATGACACGGCAAACGACGAACGTAGCGAATCTAGATCACGGAGAGAGCACACGAAGGAGAAAGACGGGTCTTCAAACGGAGTGGCCAACGGAGATCAGGGCAGCCAGAGTTCGGGACGCCGTGACAACGCTAAGCGAAGCAAAACGCGCAAGGTTAGTCGCAGGCACAGGGATGACGGGGAACGGTCGAGACACCGCAGCACCAGCAGTAGAAGCCAGCGTACTGATGACAACGGGGACGGTAGAGATGAACGCCGAAGCTCAAAGCACCGTCGGAACGCAAGCAACGGACACAGTGATAGCGGCCGGGCCCACAGGAGCGAAGAAGAAGACGGGGGGCGCCGACGAAAGGAAGAGGGCCGTCGGAGACGGGGGAGTGGTCGCGAGCGGGAATCATCTAGTGGACGGCATCAATGCCGCACTCGAGACAAAACACGGAGGAGCAGCAGCGGCGACGGTGAAAGCGTCAGGTCGAAGCTAGACGAGCCACCAGAGAAGAGAGAAAAACAGGTGGAGGTTGGGAACAGGGCAGCCAATAACGGTTATTGATTACTGTCGCCCAATGGTAACGTTCCTCAGGCAAGGCGGCAAGTTCATTTCGTAAGGCCAGGTCGTAGGATGAAGTGAGCATCGCCGACCCTTAGGAGAAGATGTCGATGCCGTGCCACGACAAAATAGACCGGTGAGAGAGACCGGGTGCGGGGAACACAACAGGTTAATTATCTCTTCAATCTTGTTGTCTGAAGCAGGAGTCCCCCAGCAAAAGTCCACGGCCCGACAAGCACCACAGCCGTAGTCAAGAGAGGGGAAGACGAGATGAAAATCGTGAGTCTTTCGAGCCCGACCGTAAGGAGCGAGGAAGGGGGTCCAGGCAAGAAGTATCGATGCAGCTGGAGGAGACAAACCGCGGGGGCAGGACAACCGTGGCAACAGTTAGTGGAGACCTCGCAGCAGCAGCCGACAACTGGAGGACTAAAAGCATCGTGGGAGGGAGCACGTACTCACACAACGAGAAGAAAAGCCACCACGATGCCAACCGAAGCGCAGCCGATTCACGGAAAGGAAATGCCGGCAGCCAAGCAAGACGTGGTGGTTTCAGAGAGGACACTGATCGCGAAAGCGGGCACCGGACAGCGAATACAACAGTCGAGCGTGCGGAAAGCGTGGTCAACGAAATTAAAAGCAACACTTTATGTGTACAGAAGGATCCCGGTAATAAGGTTGACATGCCAGCGGTGCACCGCAGCGTTGATGGAAGGAGCGCCACGCAGGCCTCGACGGCGGCATGGAAGAACAATGATATGGAGGTACGCAAGATAGTGGGACCCTCTTTTTCCCTTGAATCTTGCACGGTTGTAGAAGCGAAAAGCTAGCTCTCGCGTTGAACAGTGTCGATGCTGGGATTCTGTCTGCATATCATTGTGCGAAGCTTTGCTCGTGCTAGAAAAAAGGGGTAGACGAAAGTCTCGTACAGTGGGATTGGTAGCCGGAACTCTCGGCTCCATGGTAGAAAAATGATCTCGCTCTTTCGAACATAGATATACGAATAGCACAAAGTTATGTCGATGTCGACATCATCCCATGCGAACTCCCTGTTCCTATCCAACAGGAAATAGACTTCGAAGACGAGCTACGAGACATGGAAGAAGGCGACGGTGGCCCAAACGTTCGGCACGACTCGCCAACTGAGATGGAAGCGCCTGACACAGAACCGCAAGGCAGATCACCTTCGGCCGTATCCGAAGTCGGTAGTGATACGAAGAACCAGGGTGAGCCACTGCCTTCCCCACCGATGTTCAAGGCTGCAGCGATTGCGGGGGACGACAAAGCCCGACAATCCAGATCGCGTGACCATCCGAACAAAGCTGGCAAGGGCAACAAATTGGGCAACGAAGACGAACCGCACTCCCGTCGTGATACAAGTGGGGAACGAGGTGTCAAATCGAGAGAGAACGGACTGCCGGCGACAGCGGGGACGGCTGATCCAGACCTGGACGACTGGCCAGAGGTCGCCAGCAATCCCGCAAAGGAACGCGCATGGGGGGATTCCGGAACAGAGCAAAAGGGGAAGCGATACTCGAACGCGCACGGCACCCAGACAGTACGTGAAAGTCGGGTGGAGACTGGCCGGAGGGGTCGAGAGAGGGATGACCAACCCGACGTTGTGTTTGCGAACGGTGTTGATCGGAATCGTATACACGGTGAGGACAGCGACGACCACCGGCGAGGCACCGGCGCAACGCAAGGCTACGACAGACACGTGGAGCGAACGTCTGAACGGGAATCTCGCCGCCTTCGACACGGCGGTGGAATACAAAGGGATCGTGATTCCGGAATGGCGTCACCCCGCCGCGAAGACCGCACGGACAGGAACGACAGACAGGGTGGACATTCAGGAAGACGATCAACCGCAAAAGGCAGCACCGCAAGCCCCAGGCAACCGTCTGGAAACCATGGGGGTGACTGCGGTGCGGACCAGTACTCTAGTGGCGACCGTTGGGACCACCAATACAGCAGCTTCGGCGATGTCGAGGGTCAGCGATGGGGTGGCGGCGAGAGGGTCTCGGCAATGCAAAGAGACCGCAGAGACGAAGACGTGCAGCCAATGACGAGGGAGAAGGACAAGCTCGAGAGGCAGCTGCAGCAGCAACAGCACGAAGCTGCCGAAAAAGCCAGGGAGCTGGAGACTAAGGTGCATGTCGGACTAGGATGTGGTACTAACGGCACAATCAAACCAGATTGAGCATCTACGAAGGTCGGTCCGCCTAGTTGAAAGTTTCATGTTTGAAAACATGTTGCGGTTTAGCGTGAAACCTGAGGAGAAACAACCACAAGACTGCGGTCACGGCCCACGGCCTACGCCGTGCAAACCCTGGACATTTTGCTGGTACGGAACGCAACAAATCATGCGGTATGGGCGCCAAGCCCCCCCCCCTTCGCTGAAAACACGTTCCGAGCAACGGAGTACAACATTCGTGTACACAGGACGTGCTGGGAGGACGGGGAGATGTGCGAGCACCTAAGAAGAGGATTACCGAGCGTAAGAGACATCGCAACGTTCGTTCCCGCCAATTGTCCTGATGGCAAGCTCTTCTTGCGTGCCGAACAAACCTCAACATCCTGCCGGCCACACAATATTCTTCACGGCGCCGTCTTGCGTGCGCTTCGTCGCTTTTCACGTTCTAGGTACTGAAACTCGAGGCTAGCTTGGCTTCCAGCACTTCGCGCGAAGATCTCCTCCGCAGGGAGCTAGCGGATGCGGCCAGGAGAGAGGGGCTCGCCCAAGAGAAGCATGCGAGGGCATTATCCGAGGTAGGGCAAAGATCGGCGGGGGTCGGGGGTGAGACGAAAGAGGAGGGTGACACACGGAGATGGGCGGACTCGTGTGGGCTTCGGTCGGACCGCTGGGCCCGCATGGCTTCTGACACGTGATGACTGACATCCCTCGTCCGTGTGTGCACTTCTGTCCAAACCAACCTCTCTCGAGCAGCAAGAGCAAAAGGCGGCAAGCTTGAATGAAAAACTTGCTGAGGCGGCCTCGAAGGCAAGCGAGGTGAGGTAGAATACAACCAATGTACACGCTACTGCCGGCCTCGCAAGAACCCGGTAGTAAGCAAGAATCGATGCCTGTACCGAGAGCAAAAAGCGCAAGAGCTACGGTCATTTGCAGACACTGGTGACCCTACGGTTCTTTCCTCGCGGTGTGTCACGGGCGCTCGCCACGAAAGCCGTACCCCCACCTATGTCACCTGCTCCCTACGTAGCCACTTCAGTATTCTACCGCTGCGGTCTGGCGCACGCAATTATCAAAGTCTGAAAGCAAGCGCATACACGACTTCCCGCTTGCAATATTCTGCTGTCCCGTGGTCTTACACCATCACCCTGGTTTCGGCTGTCCAACACTACAAACGTTTGGAGTCCGCGCTCTACTACCCACCCATGTTGGCTGTCCTTCCCCATACCCGCCTGCACATAGACTCGCTGATCCCTTTTTCGGGCAAAGGCAAACGCTACACTCTTGCGCGTCCGTTATTCTCCTTGTAGATAGCTGCGCATCTGGTTTAAGGTACCTTCGTGCTGGTTGTACTCTGTCGTCGCGGAAGTCCGGCGGTAGTCATAGCATGTTCACGTACGGCACAGAGGCCGCTTCCACTTGATTCCAACACGGCGTAGCTTTTCATGCTCCTAATCGCTCGGAGAGTGAAATTGCATGATGATGATCTCTTATTTTTTTTCCCATTTTTTATTTATGTGTAACCTCGTTGCCGGACACTCGACGCTTGAACAGGAGCTTTGTTCTCGAGAGCGCTCAACTTCTCGTTCTTGGGTAGGTTGGTCATTCTCGGAGATTATAAAGCATCTTCGAAGACATCTTGCTGTTGAACCAGAACACAACCGTTCTTTCACTCACCACCTGTGGCACATATTTCAGATGTCTGTCGCCGGCGTGGCCGGGAAGGAAAAGGAAGAGGGGTTGCGACTAGAACTAAAGAACGCTCTCAAAAGGGCAGAAGCCGCGGAAGGCGCCCTCGCTCGGAAGGAGGTGAGTGTAGTGTCAAGAGTCACAACATGGTCGAATCGACCGGTGGTGTACGGATGTTCTGGAGACTGATCGCACTTACGATGGTATCAACTATTCCAGGAATAAAACGATACTGCAACTGAACATGAGCTGACCACAAGATAGTAGCAAGATTCGTTCGTCAAACGCCTGCACTTCGCGCACCATCCTGCGTGTTTTGGCTCGGCAGGAGGCAGAAAAGGTTCCGGCGGAGAGGGAAAGTGAGGTCCCAAGACTTCAACTCCTGCTGGCAAACAAGGAGTCAGAGGCTGCAAGCCAGGTGCGAGGGCGTCTCACAACGGTTTAGACTATACCGCTTGCCCCTGCTTTCAACTGGCCGGTTCCTCTACAGCACAGGGAGTGTATGTGGTCACGACCTTAATGAGAACCGACAACGAGGCAATGGGGCCTTCTCCGTCCGTACCTTGCAAGTCGTGTCCGCACGCCTGTATTTTTGCACAGGAAAGACGCTCTAGACATTAGCAGTGAATTTTCATCTTGCGCTCTCTCCTGTACGCAGTTGAAACCGCCTGGAAGGACGATTGTGTCGAACCTATATGAGGTCCAGTGAATACATTCACGTCCCTTCACTTGTACAGGTCGAGCAGCGAGAATAGCAGAAACAACCCATAGCCTAGGAAGATACCTCTTTCAGTCACATGGCGCTCACTGTTGTTGATGAAATTCACTGGTCTAAGCAACCGGCCATGAGCACCACACCGAGAAGTGCGCTATGGCAAGCGTCCCTCTTGACTCGTTCTGTGCACGCGGGTCTGTTGCTGATTATTCTTCCTCGTTGTGTACTTCGTCCACCAGGGAAGGGAGCTAGTGGAAATGCAAAGTCGGTTGGCAGAAGCACTGAAGAAGGTAAGATGGGGGGATCGCAACCGCGTGTCGCACGTGTCATTGAGCGCAGTACTGAAGCGATAATTAAATCTATGAGTATATTGGGGTTCGTGCTACGTCCGATTAGTCTAGACGAGATATTTCAAAACAGGCCAGCGTTGCGAGGTGGGTAGTCATCGCCTTTCAAAATTGTGTTTCCCTGTCGTATTGCCCTGCATGACGTATCGCGGAATGGTTCCAGGAGTCGGAATCATCGAAGGAGCTGCATCATGCCAGAGATCTGGCGGAACGACGGAGACTTGAGGCGGCTGAAACCAGGCAAGCATATCGGTTTTCCCTGGAGTGAAATAGTAGCACAGGGATACGAAAAGATGGTCAAAGCTGGGCATTCACTGGTTCGCCCCTTATCTTCGAAGTAGTTTCATGCGGCACGTTGCTGACAGCTCAGTTCTTCCTCGCGACGGTACGAGTACTAGTCTATGCAGCAGGATGCGTATACCACAAACCTGATTTACGTATCATCGTTGTAGCAAATTTTCATCCTTGTCTCTGTTGGTCGACCTTGGACTGCACACGAAATAGCAGCAACTCACTCCGTGGATATGACCACCGCACAGATTATGTGAAATACAACCGACCTTGACCTGCTGTTTGATCCTACGCATGCGGGCACGATGCAGTGCTCGAGCGTCCACTTCAGAGGCGGCTCTTTCTCAGGCTGCCAGCGAGATGTCTGCGCTCAACCACGCGCTCTCCAGGTGCAGCCAATGTAGGACTGACCAGCTAGAAACTCGACACCATAGGACAATCGGTTTGGAACTGCGTGTTTCCCAGCACGGGCCCAACGGTACATCGTGGATGTGAGGTGCATTGTTGAACGAGAAGATGATGCCCACGCGCTGAAAGATGGATCAAACCATGTTTAGACATGGAGGTCGAGCCGTAGCCCGCCACGAGCGGTGTCAGCATTCAGAGACACCGGATGGAAGTGGAGAGATGTCAGCCAACGAAGAACGGGCTAGTGACTTGCTTGACAAACCGCGCTTAATCAGAACCAAACCACCTTCAACCATGATGTACAACTCGCTGCGACGGGAAAACAAAACAACAAAGCAGGGCCCGCGACGAAGTATCCTTCAAGGAATCGGAAATCGCAAAGGCCGGGGAGGAAGCAAGCCGTTTGCGTGTGCAGCTGGGCCTTGCGCAGGAGAAGCTCAGAAATGCTGAGGTCAGTTAAGGAACGGGGGCGGGGCACCGGACTACTGCATCTGAGCCGTAGTTCTGGTCTAGAGACCTTATATGGTGTATAGGTCATTCTCTCCACCCTCAATTCGATGCTAGGGAAAAGCAGCTACGCCCGGTCAACTAGTTAAGGCCATGCCACAATATAGACTACCGTTAGCATTGACGTTCCCGCTTCGCGACGGACATGCATATAAGGGTGCCTTGCCACGGCACACCGGCGTGAAAACTACAAACCCACCATCGTTGTCGTTGGCTAGAACATCGCAGCTAGATCATTATTTTCATGTTATTCGCCGCTGTACGAACGCAAGATCGAAATACCACCTGTAGAATGCAGTACGCACATGGAGACGAGCGCCACATATCAACGACGTCGTGAAAACCAGGCTTGTCAACAGAGGACAAAGGCCGCGTTCGAGAGCGAGGCCGAGAGTTTCCGAGCAAGGGCGGCGGAGCTTCAGTCGGCCAACGCCTCCATGGAACGAGAAATGCGAAACAGTCAGCAGGACGCCTTATCAAGGTGGTCCGAGCAGTGCATAGGGCGGTTTAGAATGGGCGGTTTGGAACAACGAATCGCTGCTCACTGTGGGAAACAGGCCGCGGAACGTTCAGTAGTGAGGTCGACGGAGGCTAAGGCAAAAGCGGTACACAAGCTATTCGTCGTGCCAAGGACTCCGACACACGACAGGTTACCGCGAATCATTTGCAGGTGCTAGCGATTTCAACACAACTCACCCCATCAGTTGTATCCCCACTTTTTTCAATTCCCCAGGCTCAGAGAATCGGAAAGGGAGCGCGACGCAGCTGTCTATGAGGGGAAAAGGTCCACGGAGCTCGCCGCTTCAGCGGAAACGTGGAGGTTGAAAGAGACTCTCAGGGCTGACGCGTGAGCATATGCGGGTACCCTTCTCAACCTTCTGTGAAATGGCAGTCTCCACGTCCGTATTGCGAGAAAATTGAACAGGTGGAGGAACGAACCGTACGTTAGATCGATACTGAGATTGTCGCATGTGATAATACCAGCGGGGACATGCGGAAGTACATTGAATTTCCAGAACAAGTCTCGAGTTTGTAGCATGGATGGCACTTTTGTGACGTGCTTCAGAGAGCTCCTCACGGAGCGAATTGCACATACATCTGAACGGCGCTTTCGGAACCTAGAACATTGCGGACGTGACGGAAAAAAGGCACCTATCATCTATAGCGCAAAATCCGACGTTCCACTGCATGTAGTCCAAAGGAACGTATCACCGGACTACAAAATCCGTAAAGGTTGACATCCGCGACATGCCACGAGCTCCAAACGATTGGACAACATACCTGGGGTTCTCTTCCGATATGTCTGCAAGCTGTACCCGTCGAAGAGGACCAAACACAAGCCGTAGTTCATAGAATTGGTGGGATATTAGACGACGCTACGCTTCTATTTACGAGCCATCGGAGAGTCGACCTTCCTTGCTTTGTTGGCCTGAAGCATTGCCGTCCGCATTTCCATTTCCATACAACCCACCACACGAAACTGTGTAGAGCGGAAGCTAAAGCCTTGAGCACGGGTACCGAGGTGGCAGAGCTGCGGTCGGAAGCAGCGAGACTACGGACCAGCATGGACGCAGTGGTCGCGCCGCATGTGAAGCGTAATGTAAGATTCGTCTGAATCACGTACACGATACCGGCAGTTTTGGCCGTGCTGCATGCATGGCTGGTGAATCTTGTTTGGAGCCTTTCGTAAGAATTGCTGGGCCACAGGCAAGCGCCTGAGAACCTGATTAAGCTTCGTCGAGATCTTTCCTTGTGAGTTCTTACGAGAAGTCTCGCATTAGCGCGCAGACCAAAGGTCGAACAGGCAAGGGGACTTGGCTGCGCGGTTGAATTGGCGGATTTACACTCTGTTGTACTCTCGGAATTAGAATCGACGACGAGTTCCCGGGAGATCTACGATTGAAGGTCCTGGTATGAGGTGCGATCAGCTGTTCTTCTAATTCTAAATATTGTGAGGGAATGGAAGCTCATCTACACCATGCTACGGTGATTCGCCCAGCGCCTCACCTCCTGACCGTAGTTGATTGAAACGTTATTTTTCGGTGTCATTCCTTGGTCAGGTAGAGCTACAGCGACAAGTTGAGGACGCTCGCAGGGAAGCGGCCGATCTGACAGCCGAGGTGAAGCGTCTGCAGGTAACGCAGTAGAAAAAACATCGGGGGGGGGGAGGGTTGGTGTGTACTTGTGGTGAAAAGTACGCGGAATAAATTTATCTGGTACGTGTCCAGTCCGCTGGGCACCAGGCCTTCGTTTTGGCAATCATAGAGACACGCAAGGCGAACAAACCGCTACGACTATACGTTCAACCACGAGACACCACGAACCATGGTTCCGTGCGGTCGGCAAAATTACGCGTGTTCGTCGCGACAAAGATACGCAGGTCTACGGGCCGATCACTTCGTGTTATCCATGGTCGAGAAACCTGTTACTGCAACGACCTTTACCACCTGCAGCGATATTTTGGGAGCTCGGCAAGAGCCAAAAGGGTGGCGACCTCGTAGGAGGTACAGCCGAACTCTAAACAAAGAACCTCGCCAATCTCACGTTTCCTCATCTCGACTTCTTCGTTTCTTGTCCCAGGAGTCGCATGCTTCTGAACTGTCTTCCCTGAAGGACGAAGTTTCCCGGAAGCTCCCTTGGATTGCCGAGAAGGCCGTGGCTGAAGCACGGAAGCACTTCCGACAGAAGGCAGAGGAGGACATGAAGGCCTTTCGGGCGGATAGGGATCGGCGGCTCGAAGAGCTGCAGGTCAGTAATGGTTCTGTGAACACACACAACAGACCAAGTTATCCGAAGTGGCCAATCAATGTTCGTGGGTCTGCGAATATTGGTGTTGGATACATGTGCTGGATGATTTGGTGTCACGCAGACTGGTAAGATGGCCGTTTGGTAGGGGGCACCGCGATGATTCACGGGGCCCCTCCTTGCTGTGGTAGCCGCTCTGGTTGGACCACTCCCTCTCTCGTCCGTGTGAAGGATGGTCATCTACCTCTCGTGAAGTTTATACGTCACCAAAACACTCACCCGATAAATATGTGGCGTAGGCCGCAAACACTCTAGAGTTTGTGCCCCTCGAGGGAAGCCACATTGGGATGAGCTCTGCTGGAGACGAAGAGCGCACTGCTGCGAGCGGAGAACAGATCCGCCCGCCGGTACAGGAGGGCCGCGA